>PVJI01012833.1:0-50008 GCA_004026765.1 Micronycteris hirsuta | reverse complement strand
AGGGAGCGGCTGCGCAGCTCCCCTGCGCTGTTACCGCCCGGCAGTGGTTCAGGGGCCACAGTCTCCTGGGATTTCAAGGGGGACCAGAGCTGGTGGCGCTCACACGAGGTCTCAGAAGGGCTGGGGCCCCACGGGGGCAGATGTGGCCTTCTGGCCGCCCATCAGCCCGCCAGGGCTCCATGAGGAGGGGCCGGGCACAGCAGGGCCCCTGCTCTGAGAGCTGTCACTGTGGCTGGGACGAGGCTCCTGTGGGGGGTGCAAGCTGTGGCTCATGGCGGGGGCGAGGGGGTCCAGGTAAGAGATGGTGGCATTTATCCAGAGCAGAAGGAGTGGAGCACAGGGCACCTCGGAGACAGGGCGCCTTCCCCTCTGGCGTCAGCGCTCTGGTGGGCAAGCAGGTGGAGTAAGATGGATGTACAGGTGAAGTCACGTGAGCTTCAGGTGGGCAGACAGGTGAAATCAGGTGAGCATGCAGGTGGAGCCAGGTGGACAGACAGGTAGAGAGGCTCTTGACCTAAAGTACTTTTCCCAGTAACTGCGAGCGGCTCGCGTCTGCCCCTGTGAGTTGCCACCAAATTATCCATCACAGTTACTTCCGTCAGTCCGTCCTGCTGAGCCTGCGCCGGCTGATGAGCTTTTTTCATGTTAGTCACACGCTCAGGAGGGCGCAGTTCCTCCACGCAGGGAGCCATCTGCAGGCAGCGCCCTCAGAGCGGGGTGGGCCAGCGGGGTGCGGTCCTAGCTCACAGCATTTGGAAGTGGGCATGCTGTCCCCAGGGCACCGCGGAGCAAACTGGGACCCAGAGAACGTATTTTTGCTGCCCAACTAGCACATGGAAGAGCCGGGATGGGACACCGGGCCTGGTTCCTTCGGCCTCCTCCTGGGCGTGACTCATCTTTCGGGGCCTGCCTGCTGCACCCCAAGGCCACCAGGCTTCCTGTCATGCCTTCTAACATTACAGTAAAATGCATTTTAACGAAAATTCTGATAAACGTAGGAGAAGATGCTCAGCCTCACTGTTGATGAAGAGCAGACAACTGGGCGTCCTTTTGCTTCTTACATGGGCAGAAGGCTGAGCGAGCAGCAGTAGGGACGATATCGAGTGTCAGGAGGACATGAGACGGGAACTCCGCTGGTGTGCGCTTCTCTTGCGCTTGCTGCGTGTGTTACTGACCCCTTAAAGCAAAGTGCTAGGACAACGTCAGGGTGTGCACGACCACAGCAGCCTTGGGGCACAGCAGCAACAAGGCGTGCGCCACCTCCTGGCCAGCGTGCCTCTGGGGCAGGGGGTCCCCTGCTGTCAGAAGGGGGCAGCCTGGTCCGCTGAGACCCAGCCAGTCCCTGAGGAAAGTTGCCTCTGCACAGCCCAGGGTGGCGCTGCCCTGGGCGCTGTCCATGGTGCTGACCCAGCTGAGCCTCTCCAGCCACTTGGGAGGGGCCGTCCCTGCAGTGCCCACCGCAGGCCCAGAGTCTGCGCTGCGCCCTGGACTGCACCTGGACAGCAGTGCTTGCCCCTGTGGAAGACCGCACCCGGGAAAGCGGTGCTGCTGCCCATCAGTCTGCCGCCCGGAGACAGCTCCCGTGCAGTTCCCGCCTCTTTCCCCCGTCTGCGAACCTCTGTTGGACAGTTGGACCGTCTCGGCCACAGGACTCCGCAGCCCAGCTCCGGAGGCCAGGCGCTCAGCATGGGGGGGCCTGTGATGTGCTCCGCGGCCTGTGGCATGAGAACACGTCCTCTCCCGGCAGCGTCCCCATCTTCTCTGTCTCCTGGTGTCGTGTCCGCCGCAGAGCAGGGGTCCTGGCGTGCAGCCGGGCAAACTGTCGTGGCTGACAGCCCCAGATGATTGGGGGGGAAGAGAAGGGACCCTGTGGCACAGGGGAGCCTGGACAAAATGGAGAGCTGCTGCCCGTGGACCCAAGCCCTGCGCTGGCTGTGCTGTGGGGACTGGCGTGGGTTTGAGAAGAAGGTACCCGCGTGGCATGGCGGACTGCGGAGAGATGCGTAATAGTCACTGGGTCCTGGCAGGGACCTGGATGCTCCCCGTGGTCACCCATCAGCGTACAGGAGGCAAAGCTGGGGTCTGGGGGCTGTCAGGGACTTGCCCAGGGTCTCACAGCAACAGAAATGGGGCAGCTCAGGTTCCCTTGGGTGACATGGCAGTCCCTCTGCCAGTCCCGCTCCAAGGAGGGTACAGAGGTGCCCGGGAGACGGAGTGTGCCCGCCCCCCCCCCCCAGCACACGGCAGGGCGGGACCTGAAGCCGGCTAGGCAGCAGGGAGCAAGCGGAGCCGGGCAGGTTTACAGGCGTTCCCGAGTGTCCTTGCTTTGCGGCCCTCGCAGACAGGGCGACAGCTCCTCAGTGGGGAAGACGCCGCCGCCACCCACTGGAGCCGAGAGGACCAATGTCATCAGCCCCACCACGCAGGCTCTGTGTGTGGACCCCGAGACTCAGTGCAAGGGGACGTCAAAACAAAGATGGGGCCTGGCCAAGCACAGAGGCCGGGCAGCTCGTGCTGCAGGCGTCATGCTGTGGGCCTCGGTGCCCCCGCCGAGCGGGACAGAATGACGTTGTTCCCATGCAGCAGGTGCAGGTCCTCCGAGCTGCTTCGAAGACAGGAAGCCGCCGTCTGAGAAAACCCTGCAAACTAGAGACTGTGATCTCCCCTTTCGGCACCTTTCCTTCCGCTGAAAGTGGATGTAATGAAGGCTCTTGCACCTCCCCGAAGGCCTCCTGGCATGGGGCGCTGCTCCTGGTGGCGGGCGCGGCTGTCTCAGGAGGAATGAGTGTGGCTCACTCGTCACGCTGAGTGTGGGCCGTGTTGCTGAAGCGGAACCTCAGTGTCATCAGCCTCAGAGGGAGGGGTGGGCCAGGATGCGGAGGCGGGGAGGACACTGGTCACCGAGGCAGCCGAGGGAGGAAGGTTGCCCATGGAGAGGTGGGGCAGCCCGCCCCGGTAGGCACAGACTCCTACCACGTTTCCGTAAGTCCCCGCGTCCCGGCACTGCTGCCACTCCAGAGCACGTGACAGGAATACGAGGGGACCGGGCTCTATTTCTCTTCCTCCTCCAGCTGTCACAGATCCAACTTACAGTTTACGGTCATTAAATTGTTGCTTTTCGTCATACATAGTCGCCCCCCCTTATCTGCGGGGGACCCGTCCCAAGGTTCCCAGTGGCCGGCCGAGACAGCGGACAGCGCTGCGCCCCGGGCACGCGCCCCTGCGGTAACGCGCAGTTCATCAGCCGGGCCAGGAAGAGGTCGCAGCAACTCAGGGTGCACAGAGCAGCCATAGTGAGCAGCCATCTCCTGTGGTAGAGTGACAGGCGTGTGGTCCCTCTCTCTCCCATAACCGAGTCGACTGCTGGGCGAGCAGCGGGCGGGAGGGACTGCAGCGTGGAGGCGGTCCACATCCCGGGAGGGACAGACAGGGACATGGTGAGGTTTCGTGACGCTACTCAGAATAGCATGCCATTTAAAACGTGTGAATTGTTTGCTTCTGGAATTTTCTATTGAATGTTTTTGGACCATGGGTAAGTCCCAGCCCGGGTAGCGAGACCACAGATGAGGGGACAGGGCTGCTCTGCCTTCGGGTGCAAGAACCACTCGCAGCGTCTCGCGCTCCAGAGTCACGTTTGCTGCGGCTAGACAGCCTCCGCAGAGCGGCCGGACCCCGGTCTCTCCCGTGCTGCTTCCGGGTGTGAGCGTGGGGCAGCGACAAGGGGCGGCGGCAGAAAAGGGGACACAGTCAGGCTTGTCCGACTTTGGCCTGTCGCCGCCGTCTGGGTTCTCTTTCATTGGCTCCTCCACGGATGAGTGACGCTGAGTCTCCCCTTTCTCTCAAGCGTCTGAGGGGGCGCCCTCACTGCTGTGTGCCCACGCGATAGGGGTGCCTTTGGCCAAGTTCATTGTTCGTTCACTGTGCCTGACCTGCTCTCTCCCCATGGTTACCTGTTTCCACTGGGACAGTCTCGTGTTCGTGTCCGTCTGTGGCTTTGTCTCAGGCCCGTGACTTCCGTCCGCAGGTTCCTTCCTCTGTCCCTGATGGCCGCGGTCCTGTCCCGGCACTGGCCGCTGCTCCGCAGGGGCGCTCCGATCTGAGGACGTCCCTGGGCACTCATCTCCAAGGCCATTCTCTTCTCCTGCTCGTCCTTTCGACCCGACGCGTCCGCTCCATTCTGGGAGCGTTTTGCAAGCCGTTCTGTGAAAATACCCCTTTCGTCGCCTCTCACCGCCTCTCACCCTTCCTCTGCAATGTGCCCCCCGTCTCCCCCCCACAAAAGCCCCGTCCTCTCGCGTCCCATTGAGGATGCACACGGAGTGCTCCTTCCAGTGCCACGGGTTTCGGAGGGGGGCCCTGTTCACAGGACGCCTCTCTCCGAGGCCTCGGTCTGTGTTCCTTTCACCTCCGCCTCGCGCTGCTCCCCGCCGTTCCCCTGTCGGCCCCCCTGCCACAGGAGGACGTGACCCGCAGCAGGGAGCCTGCGGGTCCTGAGACTCCCTGCCCTCTGCCCGTGGGCTCTGCACCTCTCCCTCCCTACGGCCCTGGCGGGATGGCCCCTGCTCTGCTGGGCGGGGCAGCGGCGTCCTCCCTGTGCGTCTCCCTCTCTGATCCTAGAGAATTCGTGGGAAGTTACAGCCCCCACCTGGCCCGCCCTGAGGGTGTCGTCTGCCTCCTGCCCAGATAAAGCGGCCCCTGGCCAGGCCCCCCAGCTCCTGTGCCGTGTTCACAGAGAGCTCTTGTCACTGACGAGACGTAGCAAGTGACAGTGTGACGGGAGGGTCCTGGAAGTGCTGGGACCACAGCTAAGCAGCCCCCACCCTGGCAGAACGGGCACCCGGTCCCCACGGCCTGGGCTGGGGAGCCAGGCAGCGGCAGACGGTGGGAGGTGCCTCAGTCTCTCTGGCTGACTTGGAGGGACAGCTCCATGTCAGGTGACAAATGGCCTGTGAACCCCTGCACTGTGACCCAGTTCTCGGGCTCGCCATCCATGGCCATTCCTTCCATGTTTTGTTGGGGGTGGGCAGCTATCAGTACTTCCGCCACGTTTAATGCTATGGTGACGTTGGTCATTGTTTGTGTGGGCCTGGGCGTGTCTGAGGACGTGGGTCCATGGGCCAGGCCTGGCTCTGACAATGAGTCTGGGGCAGAGAACAGTCTCTTAGCAGCTACGGATGTTCATAGATGGGCTGAGCTGTCCTGTAAGAGAGTGAGCTCCCTGCCACTAGAGGTATGCAAGCTGAGGCCAGACCACCACTTGGAGGAACACCACTGGAATGAGCCCAGTCTTGGGTGATGAGCAGGTGCTCTCGGATGCGGGGTTTCTAGATCTTGGTGCTGGTCTGGATTAGAAGAGGGGAGGGCTGAAGGTTTGGGTAGTATTTCAGGCCAGGCCTTGCTGCGCCTTCTCAGTGTCTGTGACCTTGGGCTGAGTCTGTCTCCTCCTTTGACAACCGTGGTGCCTCAGTGGCCAGATTGGTTCATCCATGCACCCCACAAACAAACGTGCCAGCCCCGGCCTGTGACGCAGGGAGACAGGCCAGAGAAGAGCCTCCTTAGGAGCTGGCACTCTTAGGTGGTGTGGTCAGGACTGGGGCTGCCAGACGCTGGCTCTGAGCAGGAGTTTGGTCTGGGGGTGACCTGGGGCCCTGGCAGTTGCTGTCAGGGTTTCCATAGAGACCCAGGTGGCCTAGAGCCCCTTCCCTGTCCCCCAGGCCGGGGCTCAGTGCAGCAGGGGAGGGCAGTGAAGCTGCTGCTGGGGTCCAGCTCTGTGAAGTGGCCTCAGGGAGACAGTCTTTCTCCCCGCTGTGTGTGGCGGGGGCAGCCAAGCTGGACCAGGTTCGGCTGCCCCCCCCCGCCCCCCGGGCTCCCTGGAGCGGAGCGCCGTGTTCTCACAGCCGGGCTGCTCGGGGACACGGGGCACGGGGTTTTTTTCTGAAGAATCAATTTGTCGTCTCAGCAGCAACAACTGCAGAAGATGGATTGCTTTTCTGTAACAACAGAATGCACTTCATTGGGCCTTTAAAACCAATTTCTCTAACTGAAAAACACGGCCCCACAGGGTTTGTCAGAGCCCCAGGGACAGAGTTGTCCCATCTGTCTGACAACCACAGTGTCCTTTGTCCTCCGTCCGGGTCCCCAGGGAGAGAGGATCGCAGGCATTCACGTAAGAGCTGCCGCTGTCCCGTCTCCGAGTGAGGAAGTGTCTGCTGAGGCGCGACCTCTGGGGGCGGCAGGTCGTTCTTTTTCCTCAGCAGCTGCACTGCCCTGAGGTCCCGATCCTCAAGCGTCACCCCAGAGCCGCAGCGTGGGGCTGAGACGTGTCGGGTCGACCGACCGTGTGGCTGCCGGTTTGTCTTTTGAAGGAGAGGCCGGGCTCCGGCTGGCACTCTGAGCAGGGCCTGCTGAGCGTGGACGTTTCTACACGCCTGCCAGGGTCACTGTGCTCGGGGGCCGGTCTGCTCTGGCCCCTGCCCGGCTGGGGAGACGTGAGGAACCAGCCTTCCGGAGCGGTCAGGGCCGATGTGCTGCCCAGGATGCCGCAGCTGGAAGCCTAGTCTGCAGTCTGCTGAACGACACCCTGAGGACTGAGTTTGCCTGTGGCCGAAGCCCCCTGTGACTGCTCATCGGGGGACTTGTACAGGCTCGCCTTGTCCTCAGGCACACGACAGCGACTGGGTATAAAAGTCCCTGGAAGGCATTTGTTTTCCATCTTGGAAAACTGGAGTCAGACGTGACTTCAGGGAGAAACTAGTTGGGGCTCCTGCCTTGGAGGAGGAAGGGAGCTGGTAGAGAAGACTTATCATGCCCGTCTGTCCATGCATGCATCCATCTGTCCGACCATCCATCCATCATCCACCTATCCATCCATCTGTCCATCCACCCATCCATCTATCCATCATCCATCCATCCATCCGTCCATCCATCCATCCACCCACCATCCATCCATCTATCATCCACCCATCCATCCATCATCCACTCCCTCGTCCATCTATCCATCCACATACCCATCCACCCACCCACTCGTCTGTTCATCCATCCATCTATCCCCCCATCCATTCGTCCATTCCCTTGTCTATCCATCCATTCACAATACAGTGTGGTAAACACTCAGACAACATTCTGGGCCAGACTTCTCTATTGTTCTGGGTTTTTGCATCTGTTTTGTTATGTTTCTTTTCTCTTGGAGCACAGAGGGGCTGTCTGCTAACTCAGACCCGGTTGGGACACTTCACAGAGGGCAGGGAAATGGAGTGGTTCTCTAGGGGTTGCTGGCAATTCAGCACAAAGTGGATGAGCATTGTGGGCCCCGGGAGCAGCACATGCAAAGGCACGGAGGAGTGGCCTGTGAGGACGATGGCTAGCCTCCCAGTGAGGGGCCAGGGCACGGGGTGCGGGAGGAAGTCGTCCATGGGCAGGGGGTGACTTTGAGTGTCCTGAACACCGTGCTAAAGGGTCTGGACCGGTCACAGACCCTCTTCCTGGCAGGAACCTGAAAATCCCATCCAGGGGCCGGTAGGGGGCGGAATTTGCCATTGACAGTCAGGACGGAGAGGTGGGGAGAGACTCGGGGCAGGACACCTGTGGCGTTGGTGGCTGCTTGTGTTAGTGATCACAGCAGCAGTGACAATGGTGACAACAGCTGCGGTCAGCCCCTCCTAAGCTCCTGGCAGTGTTAACACTCAGGGTGAGCTGCGCAGCAGGCAGCAGGCTCAGAGAAGCTGAGTGACGTGGCTAAGGTCACACAGCTGGGAAATGACAGGGGTTTGGAACCCAGACCAGGACAGAGACGGAGAATCAGTGGCTCTGTGGCTGAGTGAGTGGATGGGAGGGGGAGGGACTCTGCCCCGGGAGGGGCAAGGTGTTGCAGACAGAAAGGGCTACTGGGTAGTTTGGCCAACAGTGAGGTGCGGAGGGCTGATTACCGCCGTCTCAAGGTACGGCTCTTCACGCAGGCAGAGCCGGAGGAGGAGATGCGTGCTCTCAGGGAACGTGCACCCCGTGGGGAGTCAGCCTCGCTTATTAAGAAAAAGACGTTAACCTGAACACCTGGTCTTCCGCAGCAGTCTGTCCCAACCTTAAATAATGACTAATTTGAATTTAAATGCGTGGCATAAAGTGGTGCTGGGTTTTTTCTTCTGGAGGGGACAGGGGTTGGTCACTGAGCAAGTCACGCTCATGCCGCCCTGCTCTGCCCATCGGACCCCTGCCGCTCGCTGCCTTTCCACGGAAAGGGCTGTGAGGGGAGCTACGATCCCTGGCTCCTCCCCCGGGACACGCAGAACATGGGAAAGAAGTTCCTCCCAGGCAGGAAAGGGCCCTGGCGGGAGGGGGGCTGGGACGCCAGGGACGTCAAGAGTCATTTCCACGCGCCCCGCCCCTTTAGATCCATACAGAACAGGTTGGCGAGGGAGCTGGGTGCATTCGCCCGTTCTCGAAATGTGGAGACTGAGGCCCTGAGACAACCTGCTAAGGTGGCTCCGCTGTTAGGAACAGGGCTGGGCTCAGTGTCACCCCATCCCGTGGTCCTGCCACTGCCCCCAGAGACCTCCATTCACCTTCCCACCCCAAATTCACAGATTTCAGTGAGCCCCACCCCCAACAGGCGCTAGGCACAGGAGGGCAGTGGCCTAACAGTGCCCCCAGCACACGGCTCACGACAAGTGTTTATGGAAGTGAGCTGAGTGCATTTTAACGAGCCTCACCTTCCCTGCCTGCGAGAGAGGTTGGCCCAGATGGGCTGCACCCCTCACCCCTTTCCCACCCAGGGGTTTCTGAGCAGAGAGCCAGCCAGAGACCGGTCACTGGGCATCACACTTGTCACTATTTGGGGGGCTCACTTGCAGAAGGCAGTGGTGGCCCCCCAAGAAGCCCATGTCCGCTTCCCTGTGCCTGTGTTACCTGACATGGCGGGGGTGACTCCAAATAATCCCGGTGGCCTGGTCCAATCGCAGGGCTCCCCAATAGCAGAGACCCTTTGTTACAGGGGCTCATGACCTTGGGGAACGGCAGAGACGCACTGCTGGCCGAGAAGAGGGCGGGGCCCCAAGCCAGGCATGCAAGGAAGGCGGCGCTCCAGGAGCTGGGACAGGCAGGGACGCAGACTCTCCACGGGGCCCCCGGGAGGAGGCAGCACTGCAGACCCACCTCGGACCTCTGACCTCAGACGGCGCGGTGATCGCCATCTTGTTGAGAGTCTCCAGGGCGCGTGGCGATTTTGTTAGGGAAACAGTAGAAGGTGGAGCCGTCACCACATTTACACGAGTTAGCTCTCTGGTCATTGAAATACAGAGAATACCTTCTTTGCCGCTTGCTGGCCGATTTAAGTCAGGAAACAGTTTTGCAGAAACGGGTCAGCAGGGCCCTGTCAGCTGAGCCCACTCCTGCAGGGTGATGTTCCTGTGCCCCCACTCCCTCCACTGCGTCCCGTCTCGCCCCCTGGGCTCCTCTTCCCTGTCCCTCCCTCTCCTGGCTGTCTCTTCCAGACCTCACCGGGGTTTCTCCCCTCTCCTCCCTCCCCGCCCCCACCCTACCTGCGGGGGCAGCCACAGCGGGCCTGTGGAGGACACTTGGGAACCTGGGACCTGCCCAGAATCCCTGAGCTGTGAGGGGCTCTGTCCCCTCTGCCCCCTCAGCCGACCAGGGGGAACCTCGGAGGAAGTCTCTGGAAGCTTTTGTTATGTGTGGGGTGCTGCGGTGGGGCTCCAGTTCAGCCTGCCCCATTACGTGGGGAGCTGGAGGCCCTGGCCCAGGAGGAGCAGACCCTTGTCCCAGCCTGGGGTCGCGCCCTGTGCCGACCAGCCAGCCCAGCCCGTTCGCCCTCCGCCCTCTTCGGCTCTGCCAGCAGCGCTTTGGAAGTCTGGCTCGCGAGGACGAAAGAAGACGCTGGGTAAAGTGAGCTTTGGAGAAAGTCCTCCTACCTCCCCCTGTCCCATGAGCGCCGCGGCACGAGGAACCCCGGTGGGTCTGTGGTCGGGGCGCCCACCACGCAGACGGATGGGCGGGTTTCCTACTGTCACCCCGGGTCCTTGCTCAGCTCCATCCGTCTGCCTGTCTGTCTGGGGCTCCGTGAGCAGGGATCAGTTCTCTGTGCTCACCCGTCGGCCTCCAGGGGGTGTTCCAGACCCTCAAAGGACTGGATGGGGCCACATCCACCCACAGAAAACCCTCAGCCACTGGAAGCTGAGGCAGCTTTCGTGCTGAAGGCCTTGCAGCCGGCCCACAGCCCGGGGCGTCTCTGTCAGTGGCAAAGCCACCCGTGGGCCGTGGCCCTCCCAGCAAAGCCCTCTCGCTCTGCCCAGGGCTCCGGTGTTCACAGCGGCCGGGCCGGTGCCTTTGTTCGGGGCTCTGTCAACCACCATTGCCATTTTCGTCGTCATCATTTTTTCAAGGCACAGGCCCCACTGGAATATGCTGGGGTGGTGGGACCAAACAGGGCAGTTCAGTTGCTGTGGCCACAGCAGAGCACTTGGCTCCCCCAGCCTGGGGGGAGCCCCTGGGGGACGGTGCTGGCCGAGGACTGCCTTCCGCAGCCCCTCCCAGCAGGCACAGCCCCGCCCCGCCCCGTGGCAGAGGGCGCGATGAGGGGGCGTCCAGGCCCGGCTCGCAGAGTGCCCCTGGGGTGCACGTTCTCAGTCTCCCGCCCTCTCTCCGCAGCTGAGGAGGCCAAGGGCGCCCGAGGACAGAGCCCCTCCGCACCCAGGTCCCCGTGGGGCCGTGTGGATCAGAGCCTCTGCCCGCCTGCTGCAGACAGACGGCCCAGGCGAGACACACGCCCCTGGCTGTCACACGGCAGCATGGCCTCGCCTGCCTGCCGGTCTCAGGTGTGACCCTTGGCTCGCGATGCGGTCAGGATGACGGATGGACGGACGGACGGACGGATGGCACAAACCACTGAGCAGAACGTCTGAGTGTACAGATACCAGTCACTTCCCCACTGGAGCATGAACGCCGGGGTGGGCCTGGTTCCATGCTGCTGTGTACCGGCGCCCACAAACCTACCCGCTCGAACCCTGACTGGCCATTGTCTCCCACGGCCCTGGGTGCTGAGTGGGCGCCATGGGGGCTGTCACTCGGGTCTCCCACGTGGTGGCAGTGGAGGTTGGCGAGGCTGCCATTGTGTGCAGGCTCGACGGGGCTGGATGTCAGCGTGGTCACTCAGTGGATGCTGGCGTCTGGCTGAGGGCTCGGCTGGGGCCGCCTGGGCACCCCTATGCCCCTGTGTGGCCTCTGCTGTGACTTGGAGCAGAGCATTGGATTCAAAGAAGGAGCATTTGTCAGCGTCCTGCGAGGCCCAGGGAGCCCTCTCGTGGCTGCTCGTGGCCAAGCCGCCGACGTCTGGGGTCATCACTTCTATAGTGTCCCTGTGGCCCAGGAGGTCACCAAAACCAGCCCAGAATCAGGGGAGGGGACAGAGACTGCTGCTTTGTGGGGATCAAACAGGCAACCAGCGGCCCTCGTCCTGGGGAGATGCCACCTGCCGCAGGTGCCTGCCACCAAGGGGCGAAGACACGTGTTGGAGTCAGAGCACATGGACTCTGTGGGGTGGCATGATGGCGCCGACGTGTCTGATCCCCGTCCAGGACCCTGTCCAGGGGAGGGGGACTGAGGGGCTCGAGTGGCGCTGCGTCCTGGCAGTCTCCACCGGGAGGCAGGTTTTCCTTATTGTCTGCCAGGACCTGGTGAGGTCTGGTGACGCCAGAATAAAGACACTGCCTGCCTTCGAACTGTCCCCTGTTTCCAGGGAAATAAGTCAAGCACAGGGAGGGACAGGGGGATTGCTGGGGCACGGGGGCAGGCGGCCCGAGCCTCCCCTTGACTGCGGTCCGGGATGGGAAGAGCCCGCAGCCTCTGCAGCTGAAGCTGTGTCACTGGGCCTCTTGGTCACACGCCCAGCTAAAGATCACCTTCACCTGAGGCTTCCCGACTCTCTCCCTCCAGGCAGGGAGCGATGATCTGCTGAGCCCCCCCAACCCCCCCCCAGACACACACGCACACGTGTGTGCACACACAAACATACACACGGCCCAAACCCACGGCTTCCTTCCCTCCTAGCTGGGCGGTCACTTTTCCTAGTCAGCTGCCTTCCACACTGCCAGCCCCCGCCCCCCAGGCACTGGCACGGCCAGGCCCCCCAAGGGCGCCCCCCTCTGTGCCAGGGCGGAAGTGAGTCCCGTGAAGGGGCGTCAGCCCCAGCTGTGTGTTCCTTTCTGCCTAGTTGTAAAATCCGCTGCAACAGCATCACCAGGCAGAACAACTGGCTGTTACAGGGATGCACTTTATACTCATAACTTAAAGAGCTGGCGTCAAAAACCGGCTATAAAAACCACTTAATTACTGGGTTTTAAACCCAGCCATGTAGAAATGATGTTTCCTCGGTGTGTGTTTTGGAGGTAATTTCTGGCAGAGGGAGCTCCACCGCATGGTGGATTTGTGCCAGGCTCCCTGGGCCCCCGGCAACTCCCCTGCCACCCTGAGCCCTGCAGAGCCCCGGGGCCCCTGACTCCACTGCCCACCCCCACCCACCTCCACCTGAGCCTTAAGTAGAAGGATGAGACCCAGAGGAGAGCAAGGCGGGTGCAGGGTGTCCCACTGCTTCTCAAGGGTGGATGGAGGCTCCCGGGGCTCCAGAACCGACTCACAGTCCCCCGGCTCTGCAGCAGGGCCAGGGCTCAGCGTCGCTCTGCCAGCCTCCACAGCCACCTCTTCTGAGCCTGTACGGTCGAGCTCACTCTAAAGAGAAATACTCGTGCAGCCAGCGAGGAAGGGATCCCCCGTCACTGGAGGCATCCAAGCAACAGGACATTATCACAGTGATTCTACCATCAGACAGTGGGCTGGTCTGGTGGGCCCTGCAGCCACCTGGGAGGCCCGGCAACTTGGCCTGCCTCCAGTTCCTGGGGTCACTGCCCCACCCCCAGCTCCCCACCCTTGTCTGTGGCCCGTGCTGTGGGGTGGGGTCTGGGGGACCTGCTCCTGCATCGGGAGACCTCGTCACGGAAGGTTCTCGCGTGGACCTGGAGCCGCCTCACATCTGTCTCCATATGATTGCCCAGAGCCGACGGGAAACCCCCTCCAGGCCTGTTTCCCAGGAACTTTAATTAAATCATCACTCATCTGTGGTCAGAAGGATGGAAGAAGTTGACAAAACAGCCTACTCGTCTGTCCCGTTAATTCTACACACCATTCAGTCTGCCAGGCGCTGGCAAGGCGTCTGCTCCAGACGAGGCCCAGGGGCCGCCGCCTGCCACCGAGAGTGGGCACCGCAGGGCTCAGTGGGGCCAGAGGGCACCTGGGTGAGAGGACAGGGAAAAGGCTGGGAGGGTGGCCCCATCTCTCTCTCCATGCCTCCCTGGGACACTGGCACCCGCCTTCGACAACCAGTGGTTCTGCCCAGTCCTCGCCGCGGGCGAGCTTCTGTGGACCTGCTCCCGTGCCCGTGGCCTCGGGCCTGCGGCTCCCTGGCACTGTCCTCGCTGCCCTCTCCTCCCCAGGCTCCTCCTCGGGCTTTGCTCCCTGAAAGCCTGCCAGTGCCCACACGCAGGGCCTGCTGGCCGCCCAGCACCCGGGGGGAGCCGGGGGCCATGTGGCCTTTATGTTTCCTGGCCCTCTCTCCCACGGCCATGGCCTCCTCACCCACTTCCTGCCTGCTGGATGGACGCCTGGCTGCCTCACTCCCCCTGGGGTCGGGCTAGTGCCTCCCATGCACCCCCACTGGGGGGGGGGCTGGGCCCTCCTTGGAGTCAGTGACCACCCCCGCGTGCTTCGGTGGGCACCGCCCGGCACACCACCAGGCTGTGTGCTCTATGAGCCCAAGGACAGCCGGCGCCCTCACTCTGTCCCCAGCACCGGGGGACACCTGTTCCATAAATGCATGAGTGAGGAGTGACGAGCAGGGCGGTGCCCCCCCCGCCCACGACCGCTGTGGGGGAGCCTGGCTGCAGCTCCCCGCCTGCCTGATGGTGGTCACCACCTCCCTGGGACCACCCAACAAGGACAGTGATGGTCACTGTCTCAATCGGAGGGTCGTCGGAAATATGCGTGAAGCCTTCAGCACAGTGCCCGCCACCAGTAAGTACTCAGTGAATGCCACGTGCAGAAACTGCCTTACCGGTGCCTTCCCGCAGCCGAGTGACGCGGGGCATCCTCCTCCTGCAGACCAGGGCTGACACGTGTCTGCCGTGAGGCTGCAGCTCGGCCGCCCAGGGGGCGGGGGGCATGATGTAACAATGGGCCTCTCAGCTCTGCCCTGACTCGATGCCACAACCCCAGCGTGTCAGTGGCCCCTGCATGGACGACCGCGGCCTTGACCATTCGGTGCAGACGTTGGCGTACCTTAAGTGTTTGGACATTCACCTCGAACCATGAGTGTGGCAGCGCATCAACGCGAACGCAGTGTCTAACCGCCCTGGCGGTGGCGGCTGTGACGTCTTCATCTCTGAGTGCGAAGGCTCAGAGGGCCTTCGAAGACCCCGCTGTCTCCCCGGACCCATTGTCCGTCCCCGGAGGCGCCTGAGCCGCTGTGGACATGGCGTCACACCACGTTCTGTGAGACAGCTCCTTGCCGCCGCTGTTCTGTTAGGGGTGGATGAACGAACAGATTGCTCACAGATCTGATCGCCGCACTTAATACAGCCACCCTGGGAAAAGACCGTCTTCCAGAACGCAGACGCTCCAGAGAATCTGCCGCCCGCCTCCCTCTGCCCAAACAAGTTGGCTGCTTGTTGGTTGGATGCAGGCTCCCCCGGAGCCGGGTCTCACGTACCGCCCTGGCATGCGGCCCGCGTGGCCGGAGCAGCTCCTTTCCCCGCCAAGCTCCTGGGTGTGGTTTGTAGAAGATGAAACCACCTCCCGCCTCACCACTGTGGCGAAAACACCGGCGCTTGTGTCCCGGGGCCTGCGCAGGGCCAGGCGTTCTCACCTTGTCACCAACCCAGCCCTGCCCAAGGGGCTCAAGTCTCTGCAGAGAGGAGACTCGGGGACATGAGCCACCGGCCCCCTGCCAAGGAGAGTGGATGCAGGGTCTGGGTTGCATGGTGACATTTACGGCAGGTGACTAAATGCATGTGGGCTCAGAGCAGCATATTCCAGAGTGCTTCTTAGTGGGTGGACAGGTCAAGGGTGCCCTCTGACCTAATGCAGGCTAGTGGGTGATGCCACCTGGATCATCACCACGGCCTCCTGCTGACCCACCCAGGTCCCCGCACCGCAGTCAGCGAGAAGACGCCGAGGGCTGCGAGCAGGGCGAGCCCTGTTCCAGAGCTGAGCGTGAGGGTGTGGCAGGCCTTCGGGGAGCTGGCAGCCAACCAGGATGGCGGGCCCTCGGGCCATGGGCAGGCAAGGTCAGCAGGCCAAGGTCATGGGAGAGAGTCGCGAATGCCAGACTCAGGAGCGTGGGCGGGAGAGACCCTGAAGGTGTCCAGCAGAGCCATGACCTGGCAGGCTGGCGTTTGCATGAGTTCAGATTACCTGAGACCCCTCCCAGAACAGATCTTTCTGGCCCGAGAAAGCACAGGAAGGGCCCTCTGTTCCTGCAAGGATTCCGATGTTGTGCCTCATGCGGGACCTCAGCGCGGAACAGCCGAGTGCCCCCAGTTTGAGGAGACTGAGAGCCCGAGGTCACGACCGCGGAGATGGCAAAGCCACACGCAGTCAGGCAACGTCCTGTGACCTGCGGTGCTCATGGCTACCCAAACCCAAAACCGTCATGTGGAGTGAGATCCCAAAACTCTGGGGCACCGGCCCGCATGTGTGCTGACCGCCCGGCAGGGGGCGCTCACTCCCGGAGCCAGCGCCACCGGTGGGGGCTCATTTCCGCCCCTGGGGACTCATGCAGGCAGGGAGCCGCTCCACGCAGATTCTAACTCGAGCGCTGGGGGTGGGCACCGCTGCGTTCGTCTGCCTCCTGTCTGCCTCTCCCGGCCTCGAAGCCAAGCGTCTGCGTCTCCTCCAGCTGGGCGCATCTGTGTGGCCAGGAATAGATGGGCGACTGGGTTTAAATAGAAAGGTGACGTGATGACAACAGTCCTGGTGGCAGGGTGGGGACCCCTTCCGGGCTGTACTTGGAAAGAGCAGACTAAAAAAATCCTCTCTCTGGCGAAGAGCTCTGAGTGGAAACCGAGGGTCGGCTGAGCAGCCAGTGCTCTGGCGGAGGCGGGAAGTAGCTCCTGGGTGCTGTTTGCTGTCCCGATTCACTCAGGTGCCACCGCGTGAGCTCGGCTGTGAGGCAGGCAGGCCTGTTGGCACCGCCTTTTGGAGGCGATGCCGGAGGTCCCGGCCCGGGAAAGTTAACTCGACAGCTGAGCGGGGCAGGGTGGAGCCACATGTGGTTCTGCAGGGGACACAGTGTGGCAGCAGGCCACGGAGTGACAAGAGCCACCGCAGAGCCAGCGAGCACTACGGGTGGGGGCGGAGAGAACGTCCCGAGGCCCCTCTGGTGAGGGCGGGCAGGGGTGCTCCAGCCCTGTCCTGCACTGGGCTCTCCTAGGTGAGCGCACTGGCCCAGGGCTGCATGGCCAGCCCCCCGGGACCCAGTGAGGACAAGGGCCCAGCGCCCCAGCGCCTCCTGAGCCCGCACTGTGCGCACGTGCTGATGCTGAGCTTTGCGCAGGCAGCGTGGCCACCCGGGGGGCCCGGGGCTGTCATTGGTATTTTCTCCGCCCTGCAGACCGTCGTCCAAGAGGCTGAGAGTGGGCGCCGGGCCCCGGATGCCAAGCAGGTTCTCCTGTGTGACACAGGACACAGCCCTCCGGCCTCCTGTCTCCAGCTGGCAAACAGGGTGGGCGGGGACCGTGTCCTTCTCAGGCGGCTGGCAGGAGTAACTCAGGGGGCCTGCTCTGGGCTGTGCTCCCTGGTGATGGCATTTTGTCACTGCGACGGGGGTGGGGGTGAGGGGAGGCTGAGGCCAGGGTCGCAGAGCTGGTGGGCACAGAGCTGACAACCAGCAGGAGCTACGGCCTAAAGTGGCCGTCCACCTGGAGGGAGCTCAGGGTTCCCCAGGGCTGCTGGGAAAGTACAAGTGCTGATGCCCGGGGTGGAGTCCAGTGACGCTGGTCCCCAAGGTGATCAGGGAGGAGCTGTGGAACGATGGGGGCTATGGGGTGAGTGTCCCAGCAGAAGGATCCTGGGCTCAGTTCAGCGCCCCTGAAACGCTTGGTTCCTGTGGCCACACGGGGAGCCCTGCATTTGCGTCCTACACGGACCCCTCAGAGGAGGTTGTCAGTCCACAGACGCAGGCTTCAGGTGGGTCTCCCAGTTTCCTCCTCCGACTCCGAAGCAGCCAGCCTCACGGCCCCAGAAGCTGGCGCAGGTACCATGTCTCCCCAGAATAGTAAGGAGTGAAAATAACACCATTTAAAATAGTCTGGTTCCCAATTTGGAGCAACAATCTGCCGGCCTGTGCTGTCTGGCGTGATGCGAATTAATTTGTTTTTTGCTTCAGTGTTCCTTTCCTTGTCGGCATGCTTGGCTTCCCCATCCTTCCTGGCATGCTCGTCCCACCCAGGCCAAAAATAGCCCCTGATCCAGATCCTGGGGCACCTGGCCAGGGTGGCTTCCTCAGGGTCTGTCCCCTCCCACTGTGGCGCCACCATCAACGGGGCTGTGGCCTAACTGTGGCTGCAATGGAGAGGCACCCCTGGACCCAGGGCTCTTACTCTGTGTGGGAATAGCACCAATGCCTGTTTATTGGGAGGAGGTGCCTGCCGGGCTGGAGATGTGGCAGTAACGGCACACGGGCCTTGCCAGGCTACATGGCTTCCTGGCCTGGAGGGAAAGGCGGACTCACAAAGAGAACACTAGGGAACATTGGGCTGGACTAAATGAATGCACAAGACACTGGGAAAGAGCAGGGGAGGGGTCAGAATAACTGTGTATCGTGGAGGGCTTCCTGGAGGAGGTGACCTTTGAAACGAGCTTGGCAACCAGATAACAAGGGAAAGGGTGTCTCTATCATAAAAACAGGATAAACTCAAGTGGGAATGCAGGGCAGGGGAGCTTCTGTAAAGCAAGGACACATAAAATTAAATGAGAAACATTCAGATTTGTTGAAGTTGACAGAATTTAGGCTCAGAAAAATTGAAAGAAGACCAACCATTATTAATATCCCCCATGTTTCCTTCTTTTTTTTTAATTTTTATTTATTTTAGACAGAGGGGAAGGGAAGGAGAAAGAGGGAGAGACATCAATATGTGGTTGCCTCTTGTGTGCCCCCAAATGGGGCCCTGGCCCCCAACCCAGGCATGTGCCCTGACTGGGAATTGAACCAGTGACCCTTTAGTTTACAGGCTAGTGCTCAATCCACTGAGCCACACCAGCCAGGGCTCTTTTGCTTTTTTAGATTGAGGTGTAATTGGCACTCAGCGTTCTGCTAGTTTCAGGTGCACAACATAATGATTCAGTATTTGTAGATAACGCGAAGCGATGACCAAATCGGTCTAGTTAACACCCACAGCCCCACATGGCTACAAAGTGTTTTCTTTTGATGAGAACTTTTAAAATCCACTTTCTCAGCACCTTGCAAACATACGACACAGTTTTATTAACTGCAGTCGCCACGTTATTTATAACGGGAGGTTTCTGCCCCGGCCCTGCCCCCGCCCATCTGTTCCCTGTGCCTGTGAGTTTGGTGTTGACTGCACCTGTAAGTGAGATCACCTGGTACTGTCTTTCTCTGGCTGGCTTCTTTCACTCAGCATAACACCCTCGGGGCTCGTCAGTGTTGTCACAAATGGCAACATCTCCTTCCTCCTTATGGCTGCATAACAACCCTTTCCTTCCACTGTGCGCATTTCCCACCGAGGAAATTATGCTGACTTTACCCACTTTCCGTTGACAAACCAACACGCGCTTCCTCACAACCCGGTCAGCGTGGCCGGCACTGGGACCACACCGGCCGGCACCCCGAAGCTCCCCTTTGTCACGAGCCCCTGCTGCCTTGTCATCAAACAGCTCTGCCAACACGACTCGGTGGCCTCTTGCTCCCCGACCCTTCTCTGCGCCCCCCCCCATCTGTCCTGTGTACAAGCCACAGCTGCAGAGCATCTCCAAGCGCATCTGTGTCCACCTTTCAGGGGCAAAGTCACCGAGGAGCCAGGCAAGTGCCCTGCAGATCCCCCTCAGGCCTGCGGCTTGCTTGGGAGAAAAGGGCTCGGGGCTCGAGGAGACTAGCTGATGTGCGTGGGAGCGCGTTACAGCGTCCCTGGGAAGAAGGAGAGTGTCGGGTTTCCGCTTGTTCACGGGAAGGCGGGAGCTCAGTGCAGCTTATTGAATGGTGCTCATTGTGGTCAAGTGTCTTCGAGGGGACTTGCCTCCTGGAGGAATGCTGGGTTTGGGAAGGCCCTCCCCATGTGGCGTCCGCACAGAAGGGGCATCATGGCCCCACGCCTGTCCCTGGGAAAGCCGGGCTCACCGTGGCCAGGCCGGGCCCCCTGCCTGCAGCTCCAGGCCCACTGAAACGCTCGGGAGTCACACTCACAGCCTGACTTCAGCTCTGCCCAGCGTGTGACCTGGGCAGTTGGCTTCCTTCTCTGTGCCTCAGTTTCCCCATCTGCCAAGCAGAGGGAGTCCTAGCACAGTGAGAGTTGCCTTGCAGAGTTCTGAGGACAGCCTGGTCACACTCCTCTTAGACTTTCCCTGCAGGCTCACACGGCCCAGGTACAGGGCTGACCCCCCACTTTACAGGCAAGGAAACCAAGGCACAGAATGGTCGTGAGCTAGCCTGGGCCGTGCGGATGTGGACTCCGTGCCGGGGAGTCTGAGTGGCCCCTCACACCTGGGCTTCGCATTTCAGATCATCCTTGTGAGCTCGTCGCTCAGTGACGGGAAGCAGAACCTGTTCCTCAGCACGGACGAGGGCAGCTCCTTCCGGAAGCAGGTCATCCCCTTCTCTGCAGAGAAGCTGATTTTCCACCCCAAGGAAGAGGACAAGGTCCTGGTCACCACCAAGGACAGCAAGGTGAGCGACGGGGCCGGGCTGTGGGGCAGCCACTACTCATTGGGGGAATGGAAGCCCTGGGCTGGCCGGGAGGAGCTCAGGATGGGGGACACTGGACCCTCCGTCACCTTCTCTCCAAGGCCTGTGTGGTCTGGGTCCCAGCTGGTGGGAGCAGCCCTGGGCTGCGGGAGTGAGAACTGAGCGGGGCGCAGGTGAGAGGGGTGCTCGGCACTCACAGGGGTTCTGGAGAGATTATTCCATTGCACCTCCCCTCTGCACACCACTTCCACTTCTGGAACATTCCTGGCATCCTCCCAGCCAGCTTGCCAGGACTTGGCTATCAGCCTGAAATGTTCTTCCACCTTCACTGACAAGAAGGAATCACCCTGAGACCCCAGATCAATGTCCCCTCCTCTGGGGCTGTGTCCACCAAGGGCACCTTTGTGGGCGGTCAAGCAGACCCCGGCGGTGGAGGGCTCCCTCCGGGGCCAGCTCACAGAAGGAGAGCCGCCCTCCCCTTTGCTGAGGGCTGAGGGGTGCAGTTCGCAGCCTAGGAAGGGCACCGGTGGAGTGGCCGCCCGCACCCCTGCAGTCACGGAGGAAATGACCGCAGACTTGATGGCTGCAACACAGGCATTCTCTCACCAGTTTGAAGACCAGGAGTTTAAAATAGTCTCACTGGGCCCTGGCTGGTGTAGCTCAGTGGACTGAATGCAGGCTGGGAACCAAAGGGTCCCGGTTCGATTCCCAGTCAGGGCACATGCCTGGGTTGCAGGCCAGGTCCCCAGTGAGGGCCATGTGAGAAGCAACCATGCATTGCTGTTTCTCTCCCTCTCTGTCTCCCTCCCTTCCCTTCTCTCTCTAAAAATTAATAAATAAAACCTTTAAAATAGTCTCACTGGGTCAAAACCAAGATGTTGGCAGGGCCTCGCGCCCTCTGGGGTGCTCCCGTGTCTCTTCCGTCTTCTGGCATCCGGTGGCTGGCAAACTGATCACTCTGATCTTTCAAGGCAGCACCTTCACCTCTCTGTCCGCTCCATCTTTGCAGTGTCGTGTGTGTGTCTGTGTCTGTGAGAGAGAGAGATATCTCCCTCTGCCCCACCCAGGTAGTCCAGGACAGTCTTCCCATCTAAAGATCTTCACTGAGTGGCCTGGAAGGTCCCATCCACAGGTTCCAGGGATTAGGACAAGACTGTCTTTGGGGGTCATTTTCAGCCACCACCCCCCATTCTCAGGAAAGGACCCAGGGGAGTCCTGGCTCTGGGCTTCCCTGGGTCCAGGAGTAACCACACCAAGCCTCTCCCTCCCAGCCCTCTGACCTTCTCCTGGTGCCTCCATGGGCCAAACCCAACCAGAAGTCTGGGGGAATAGCCTGAGGATGCCGTCTACACTGCCAGCCCCACGGCAGAGAGGGTGGAAAAGGGCGGAGTGTGCGTCTGGAGCAGACGGACACAGTGTGCCCCGGGAACCTTCCTCTGCGACCCCCAGGCCTGCTGGGCCCCACTCTCGCCACTCTTCCGGAGTTCAGTGCCTCGCTTTCCCAGGGCCAGTCACAAGGTGTGATTACATGTTCGTGCTATTATTTTGATTAGTTCCTGCACACTACATGCTCACTTGGGGTATGCTCCTTTGGGCAGAGGCTATACCTGGTTTTTTTCACCACTTTATCTCAAGTTCCTTGATGGAAATATTTATTTGGTAGATGGATTGAGGATACATGGGTGGATGGATGTGGATGGATGGGTAGATGTTTGGCTGTTGTATGAGTAGATGAATGGATGGATTGATGATTGATGGATGGGTGGATGGATGGATGGATGATGGATGGATGGATGGATGATGGGTGGATGGATGGATAGGTGGATGGATGGATGGGTGGATGGATGAATGATATATTTCTGCTAATAGTGACCACCCATGTCAGGGATCATCAAATGGAGACCCCTTGGGTGGGCTGAGCTGTGGCTCTCTGCAGGACCTGGGCTCCGTGCCAGGGTCTGGTCCTTGCTGACTACTGTCCCCACATTTCCCCAGCCTTAGAGGCTGCCTCTCTGCTCCCAGTGCCTTTTGTTGGGACAGAGTGTGCCCCTGGGTATTGACAGCGCTGCTTAGCTTTCCTTGTGGACTGTGGCCCAGTCACAGAGACTCACTTTCCTGCAAGAATGGCCTGCATTGCTGTTGCTCTGCAAATTACAGCACCCGAAACACCAGTGGGGCCGAAATCCCAGTGGTTTTCCTTGGTTCTTTTCTGTGGCTATAAAGAAAGGAAAAGGAGAGACAAAGGGCTTAGTTATGGTTGTAAAAGGGATGAGGAAATTAGTGTCAAGGACAGCAGGGCTGTTTTTTCTTGGGGCTCTATGGCTTTGAAAGCGCTCCCAGCTCCCTCACGGCAGGACGGTGCTATGGAACAGCACAGCTTTGGGCTCCGGCAGACCTGGTGCGTCAGCAGGTGTCTGCTGCTGGGGTCCGAGTCCCACGCAGCCCCGACCTCAGTGGCACAGCCATAGGCCCTGTTTCTTATTCCTGGGTCCAGGAACTGGCTGGGTTCTGTTGGATTCTTCTGAGATTGTCAGGGCATGGCTTCTGGCTACTGGTAGGACATATCCAAGGTCGGCCACCGCCTGTGCCCTTGCCTTGGAACCTCCAAGCCCAGCACATGCAGCAGCCATCGGCGGATCGCTCTGTAGCTCACGCTGGGTGGCCCCCGACGGGGGCAGGCGTGGCTGACCCTGGATGTGCCCACAGTGATCGAAGCGCAACCACAACAGGAGGGTGTGCACAGCCCACACGGTGGGAGCACCTGAGTGCCCAGCGTGGGTGACAGGGGAGGTTGCGGCACTGGGCTCTACAGGACGCCTGCTACATTAGGCCAGTCTATCAAGCCTGGGAGATGCAGCAGCTCTACTAATACACAGAAACACACACAGGGAGGCCGCCAAAAGGAGGAGACAGAGAAACATGGCCTGAATGAAAGGACAGAACAAAACTCCAGAAACCGCTAAACAAAATGGAGATGAGCAATCTGTCGGATGCAGAGTTTAAAACACTGGTTATAAGGATGCTCAAGGAACTTAGTGAGGACCTCAGCAGCATAAAAAATCCAGGCAGAAATGAAGGACACACTAACTGAAATAAAGAACAATTTGCAGAGAATCAACAGTAGAGTGGATGAAGCTGAGAATCAAATCAGCAATTTGGAATATAAGGAAGCGAAAAAAACCAACCACTTAAACAGCAAGAAGAAAAAAGAATCTAAACAGAATGAAGACAGTGTAAGGAGACTCTAGGACAATTTCAAGTGCACTAATATTCGCATCATATGGGTGCTGGAAGGAGAAGAGAAAGAGCAAAAAAATAGAAACCTATTTGAAAAAATAATGACAGAAAACTTCCCTAACTTGGTAAAGGAAATAGACATACAAATCCAGGAAGTGCAGAGAGTCCCAAACAAGATGGATGCAAAGAGACCCACTCCAAGACACATCATAATTAAAATGCCAAAGGCTAAAGATAAAGAGAGACTCTTAAAAAGCCGCAAGAGAAAACAGTTACCTACAGGGGGGTTCCCATAAGACTGTCAGTTGATTCCTCAAAAGAAATTGTGCAGGCAAGAAGGAGCTGGCAATAAATATTCAAAGTCATGAGAAGCAGGGACCTACAGCCAAGACTGCGCTACCCAGCAAAGCTATCACTTAGAGTTGAAGGGCAGATAGACAGCTTCCCGGACAAAGTAAAGATGAAGGAGTTCATCACCACCAAACCGGTAATACATGAAATGTTAAAGGGTCTTCTTTAAGAAGATTAAAAATATGAACAATGAAATGGCAATAAATACATATCTATCAACAATTGATTCTAAAAAATAAAACTAGCAGAACAGAAACAGAATCATAGGTACAGAGAACATTTTGATGGTTGCCAGATGGGAGGGGGTCTGGGTGAAAAAGGTGAAGGGATTAAGAAGTACAAACCAGTAGTTACAGAATAGCCGTGGGATGTAAAGTCCAGCACAGGAAATGGAGCAGCCAGAGAACATATATTCAGAACCCGTGGACATGGACATGCCATGGGGATGGCCTGAGAAAGTTGGGGAGGACTGGGTGGAGGGGGACAAAGAGGGAAAAATTGGGACAACTGTAATAGCATAAACAATAAAATATAATTTAAGAAGAAGACACAGCTCATGTGGAGACCCAGGCCTCTAAAATTGCTCCTGCTGCAGCCCACACTGCCTGGCAATGTCTACACAAACCAGGGATTGGACGCTGGAGTGCAGAGTCCAGCTGCTGCCTTCACTGCTGTCCCTTCACCCTTTCTAGCTGGAGGATGGACACCAGATTATGGCCCAGTGACCTGGTAGGCCAGCGAAACTCGCCGGAGGTGGCAGGAAAATGCCTCCTTCCCAGTGCTCACCTTCCAAACCTCGCACAAGTACATCTGTCCGACTCAGAGCTATAGCTGCAAGGGAGTCTGAGCAATGTTGGATCTCAGCTTCACAGCCTCTGCAGTGAGAGAGGAGGGATGCCAAGCACCAGCCACCACAGCCAACGTGCAGGGAAAGCCTGGGCAGCGTTGCGGTGCCTCCGATAACTGTGTAAGGCTCGCACTCCTGGCTCTCACTTCTGTGCACACCCCTTCCCCTGACCTGGCCCTCCTCCGTCACCTTGATTCCACCCTGCTGTGACTTCAGACCATTGTACCTTCATGTCAGAGCACCGTTCCGGTACACAGCCCTCCCTCCCCTCTCCAAGGGGTGATCGAGATCGTCCACCCGTCCACAGGACATCACCTGAGGGTTTCAGCTGCAGTAACGGCATGCCCCTAGGGCGTTTGTTCTTGCTTATTTCCTGATGTTTGTCTTTTATTAAGCAGAAACATTGTATTTCTGCAGCATTTGATGGCACATTATAAAATCACCTCCCATGAGAGCAAAATTGGAAAGGCTTCGTAAAGCTCCAGGGCAGGTGTCATAGATGCAAGTGACGGCAACGATGGCAGTGACGACCCCACCCAGCAGTGCGGAGGCTTTATCACCTGCCTCCCGGGCACTGAAGGCCGCACACCCGTTGTTTACTCCCTCACTGCCCAAAGACATGGGCAGTGCTCTCCCGATTTGCAGATGGGTAAACTGAGAAAGGAGGTGGAACTGGCCCTAGCCTGGTCCCTCAGGTAACCCAGAGGACCAGGGCGACTGTTCATCCTTCACAGAGGGGCGCCTCCGCCAGCCGTACATTATGCTCAGGTCTACAGCCGAGGATCGCTGCAGTGAGCACGCAGTGCAGCCTGGAGCGACTTAACCTCTCTCATCTGTGTGCACGGGTGTGTGTGTGTGTGTGCACGAGTGTGTGTGTGACATAAATGAAACAGCGTTCGCCAAGCTCGTGTCTCAGTGCCCGGCTCCCTGAAAGGCCACAGCTGCTGCCCAGCCCCTCCCACAGACCCTCATGCAGGTGCAGCCCCGCCGGCCGACGCTTCCCGAGCGCCCGCTGCCACGTGCCGGCCCGATGCCGCCTGCTCAGTGAGACTGAGGTCCCGGGTTCAGGGGCTGGAGGTTTTCCGAAGGCCCTTTTTCAACATTATAGGTGATCACTTCTGACCCTGTGTGCTGAGGCAGCTGTCAGCAGACAGTGGCCTGCCGTCTGTTCCGTGAATAAAGTTCTGTTGGCCACAGCCATGCCCGCTTGTCACGCACCGTCCCCAGCTGCTCGGTCACTCCAAGGACAGGGGCAGGCAGGCGCCACGGAGCCCGCAAGGCCCAAAGGGCTGAAAACATTGACTCTCTGGCACTTTGCAGAACGTTTGACTGCCCTGCCCTGGGGTGCAGTTTGCTCATTCATTCGGTGCCCCCAGCAGTGCTGGGCCTGGGCCAGGCGTGGTGACGTGGTGGGTGGGGGGCAGGCTAGGTGCCTGGAAGGAAGGTACCACTGGGCCGCGGCCCTGGACTTCACACGGCCCGGCCTCTCGGCTCCTGCCAGCTGGCCTGGGTCAGCAAAGGCTCTTTATGGAGCCCCCGCACCTGACCCTGAGCCTCTTGGGGGCTGGCCCATACCCCCATGTGAGCGCAGAACCAGCCACCAGCGGGTCCTCGGCCAGGCCGGGCCAAGACTGGCTCAGCCGTGGCGGGGAGGCCTGGCTCTCGGAAGCAGCGTAGCCCTGACCGAGCGTCTGTCTCTTTTCTCTCTGCCCGAAGCTCTACGTGACCTGCGACCTGGGGAAGCAGTGGCTGCTGCTGCACGAGCGGGTGCTGCACGACCAGGTGTTCTGGTGAGCGCGCGCCGGAGAGGTGCACCCCGCCTGCCCCCGCTCTGCCCCCGGCCCCACACCGCCTCTCCCCAGGGGACCTCCCGAGGGTTCCTTCCGCTCCGCTGGACACTAAGAAACGGTGAAGACGGGGCCTGGTGTCCCGTAGGCCACACGTGCACTCGGCCCAGGCCGCTCAGGCGTCAGGGCTGGCTCCCCGCCTGCGTTCTCGTGGGAGCCGCCGGGCGAGCTCTCCGAGCCGTGTTCTGGCCCCGCGGCTCGAGCCGGGCAAGTCTGGGGCTCAAGGGCCGCGTGTTGGGTGAGGGAGCGAGGCCCGCGGGGGGCAGACACCTGCCGGGGTCGGGGCAGGACGTGAGCTTCTCAGAGCCCACAGTCCCCCACCAGCCGCGCATCGTCCTCCTGCGTGGCTGCCTCTGGGGGTGCTGGCGTTCTCTCTCCCAAATCCCGTCACTTGTGCATGCACGCGTGCGCACACCGTGGAACCGTCCCTCCCTTGCTCTGCACACTTGTTCACACTAATGGCAGCGAGGAGCTAGTTCCCTGACGAAGGGCTCCGGACTGGAGGGACCTTTGTCTCTCCTCTGGAGTATGCGCTGCCCCGACACAGGCCTTTTGCTAGGGGCAGAACCGATGGCCTCCTTTGTGCGGCCGCCCACGGGAGGGCCGGTTCCTTCCTCGGAAACCGGAGCCCTGCCATCGGTCAGCGGCCTTCTCACGGGAGTCGCCTGCTGGCCTCAAGGGCTCACAGGAGGTGGGGAGGGGTGAGGAAGTGGGATTTATGAGCTGAGACGCCTCGGGAGTGGGCAGAGCTGCCAGCGCTGCCTCGGGGGTCCCAGCCCCAGCCCCGTTGTCATCGGGGCTCCCCAGAAACCGCTGTGGCCAGAGAGACAAACCAGCCGCCCGCGGACGCTGAGAGGCATGTTGGCACTAGTTCCAGCGTGTTACCACCGCGGCCATCCGCGACTTCTTCCCCCAGGTTTCTCTGACGGCTCTCAGGTGTTAGGCGTGAGTGATAGTTGCTCCAGATGCTGGGCCCTGGGCCTGGTCTCACCTGGAGCGCAGTGGCAGTGGTGATGGGCCCCCTGCTGTCAGCTGTGAACATCACTGCTTTGACGGCATTTCCAAGGCGCTTTGTCCCTGACCTGGCAGCGGGATGGACCCTTGTCCTGTCCGACATGCAGGCTCGTGACTGACCTGAGGTGCTAAACAAGGGGGCTCCGCAGGAGGGCAGCCTTGGGGCGGGGAGCTGACTGCACTCTGCGCCCCTACGGGCCCTGGGCGTCACCCACCCCGTTAGTGTCTCGACGGCCCCGGAACAGAATCAGTAACAGCCACGCTGTGAGCCCCGCCCGCCCGCCAGGCACCAGCCTCAGGGTCTGAACACCTGTCGATGGAGCCCACTCGGCAGCAGCCTGATCGTCTCCCCTCAGGTGGCAGAGGGGAACCCGAGGCTCAGGGGTGGGATGGTTGTCCCGGGCCGTGACTGCCCTGCCTGTGGCCAGTGGCCATGCTGTTGGTCCCTGAGGGGCACCTGGCCGCTGGCACGCCCCCAGGGCAGCATCTCCACTGGGCCTGCGCGCCCCTGGGAAGTCGCAGCCTTCCTCTGCTGAGTCGTGGCTGCCCCGCGAGGGCCCCCTGGTGGGACCTCTGCCGTGACGGGGAGGCTGCCCCACACCAGGCTGCGTCATGATGCCCAGGAGGGCTCCTCAGAACCGTTGTCTTGCAGCCGCCCTCAGCACCCAGGGGGATGCAATCGATTCTCTGAGCTTCCACGCACATGACTCCAGGGAGCCTCTGGTTCATGGGTTGTCTCATGTGACTGCTATTTCTGAACAGTGGTGCATGGCCCTGACACCGTCCTTGGGGACCTAGACACAGGAGGGTGCAGGAGTCACACACCTGTTGTTTCCTGCAGGGAGCCAGGCCCCATGGGAGGTGCTGTAGATGCAGAGTCTGCCTTCCCAACCCATGAGCGAGGGTTGCGGGGGCCGGCACCAGGCCTCAGCCCGCAGAGTGCACTTTCCCAGTCCAAGCCCTGCCGTGGGCGTGTTGGGAAAGAGCCACGGGAGACACTGCTGAGGCAGTGAGAGACTGAGGGAACGCGTGGGCGGAGAGAGCGAACGGGAGAGAGCGAGTGGGTGAGTGACTGAGTGAGTCAGCGAGTGAATGAGCGAGTAAGTCAGTGAGTGAATGGGTGAGTCAGCGAATGAATGAGTGAGCGAGGGAGTGAATGGGTGAGTGAGTGAAGGGATGAGTGTCAGTGAACGGGCCGGTGTCATTACCAGACTTTACAGACGACGGATTGTCAGACCCGAATTCCATGGGCCCAGCTGAGGACCGCTGGTGCTCCTGGCGAAGGGAACCGTGACCTATTTGTTCAGAGAAGAGAGGAAAACCCGGGCCGGAGTGCTCCCTCCGGGCGCTCACCGACGTTCTGTCCACAGGAGCCTAAGCAGACGCCGCGCCTCGCCATCGAGACTCTGCAGGGCTCAGAGGCAGGTGCTGGCGCCCGCGGTCCAAGTCAGCGCAGGGCAGGGACGCAGGACCCGCACCTCCTGCGGGGTGTCTCCTGGCCCGTGGGCCTCCGTCCGAGGGGCCGCTGGTCCCTGGAGGAGGAGGAGCCCCCTGGGAGGCGGGCTGAGAACTCAAGGGCCTGGCTCAGGTGGGGGTCAGCGATGGGGATGGCCCGCTGAGACCGAGCACTCTGCCCGGGGGTCTCGCGACCTGCCAGGACGCCATGGACTGTGCTGCAGGAAGGCCGCGAGCTCCTTCTGGGCTCTGGTGGCTGTGAGAAGGGGCCTCCGTGCCCTGAGCCTCAGTGGCTCTGGGGCAGGGTCTGCGTGCTGCAGGGGTTGGTGTCCCTGCGGGCAGGATTGGTTGCTGGGTGGACTTGAAACGGTCGCTTTGGTTCGAGAGTTGCTGCATTGAAAGCGCTCTGCGCAGCAGACCCCGCAGTCCAGTCTGCGCTCAGGAGGAGGCTGAGTCGTCAGAGGTTTTCCAGAGTCGACGTCGTAAAGACAATGGCGGGTAGATCCCCGCCCAGGGGGTGCCTCACAGAGTGAAAACCGGGACACCCTGGCCCGTATCTTCACGAAGCTTCCTTCCAGTCCAAAAATCTGCACTTCACTTCCTGGGTGCCCTGCCCTGGGCTGGGCAGGCGCCGGGGAACCGCATGGATGCTGTCGGCCCATCCCTGTTCCCCTGGAAGCCGCAACCCACAGAGCTGCGACCCTACAATGTGCCTGCTGTCCTCCCCTTCTCGGGCCTCCTGGAAAGCCCTCTTGGCAGCCATGACGCCCACTGGGGCCCAGGAGTGCCTGAGCCCCCGGCCCGCATGGTCACGGGGCCAGCAGCCGTGAGCAGCGCCTCCCCAGGGTGCACTGGGAGGGGGGGTCACTAGAAGCCGCGGGTGAAGGGAGGGGTCCTGTGGGGGCCGGGCCCTGCCCCTCAGGGCGGTGCACCCTGGGGCAGTCGCTTCACTCCTCCTCGCCTCAGTTCCCAATCTGCAAAATCAGGGAGATATTCCCAGGCCTGCCCCTGCCTCCTAAGACCAGTTTGATTGTTAAAAAAAAAAAAAAAAAAAAAATAGACAAAAGACACAGAACTCATGGGAAAGTCCTTTGCGAAGGAGAATGTCTTCTACAAAGAGGACTGTCACCCTGGCTGGTGGGCTCTGTGGGCTGAGTGCCGACCCGTGAACTGAAAGGTCGTCGGTTTGATTCCTGGTTAGGGCACATGCCTGGGTTGCGGGGATGGTCCCAGGTTGGGTGCATGTGACAGGCAACCAACCAATCGATGTTTCTCCCCCTCCTCCCCGCTCCCTCTCTTTTTAAAGATTTTATTTATTTATTTTTAGAGAGAGGGGAAGGGAGGGAGAAAGAGAGGGAGAGAAACATCAGTGTGTGGTTGCCTCTCGTGGGCCCCCTCCTGGCAACCTGGCCTGCAACCCAGGCATGCGCCCTGACTGGGAATTGAACCAGCGACCCTTTGGTTTGCAATCCGCGCTCAATCCACTGAGCCACACCAGCCAGGGCCCACTCTCTAAAAATAAATAATAAATAAAATCTTTAAAAAACAAAACGAAACAGACTATTGCTAGAAGAGTGCTGAGCAAACCCAGGGCCCTGCCAGGCAGAAACCGCAGCCGCCTCCCAGGGGCAGTGGGGGCTGAGAGCTGTGGCCTCCGACCCTGGAGCGAGAGTGGCCTGAGGACGTGGGGTGGGGGCCCCCCACGCCCGACGCCGACCTGAGCCCTGTCTTTGTGTCGCAGGGCCGTGTCTGGAGTGGACAGCGAGCCGGACGTGGTCCACCTGCAGGCCCATGCGCTTGGAGGAGGTAAGCGGGGTAGGGGGAGGCGGGGGCACAGAGCCGTTGTCCTGGAGGGTCCTGGCCCTGCGGCCAGGCTTGGTGTGCCCGTGTTGCCGCTCGTCCCCGGCGGCTGGCCCTGAGCAGCAGCTGCGCGTGTTGTGATGTGGCATAATTTTAAACGTGCTTGTTTTCTCGTGGGAGAGAAACTGAAATCAGGAGCTCCGCTCCAGTGGAAAAACCCGTTAAGCGGCGATTTGTCCCGGTCTCTGAGCACTGAGTGTTTCCCACTCAGCCAGGCCCCTCCCTGGAGCTTGCTGAGCACCAAGCATGCGGGCCTCCGACGGCTTCCCCCTTGATGGGGCAAGGGCTTCTTGCCCTGCTAGGGGCTCGGGGCGAACAAGAAAGCCCGCCCTGCGCCTGGGGGGGACAGCGGATGCACTCGGCCACTGTGCAGGCCACCGATCAGAGGGCAGCAGTGGAAGAGAGAGGCGGGGCGCGACCCAGTGCCGGTCCCTGCTGTGACCAGTCCCCTGCAGACGCCGGGGCGTGAAAGTGGGTGAGTGAGTGTGTAAGTGAGCCAAGAGAGAGGGTGTGTGAGCGAATGAAGGAGTGAGTGAGTGAGTCATTGATTGAGTGAATGGATGAAATAGTGAGTGACTTGCCACCTTTTAGCCTGACCGAGCCTGACCCTGCCCCAGCCCAGCCAGGCGAGCCTTGCTCAGGACACTCACCGTTGGCCACTGGGAATGGCTTGGCTATGTCAAGGAAATCGGACGTGGTTCTGAGGCGGTAGCTGTGGCCGGGGTGTTGCTGTGCGCCCCACATGTGCCGCTGTCCCCAAGGTGGGCGTTCAGACCCCTCTATCATGGAGGAACTGAGGCCAAGGTGGCCTGTGGGCGAATCAGGGCGTGGGTTGGCCTGGGCCAAGCCTGGGCCCTCAGTGCGCTCCATGCCACCCAGCCACCCATGCCATGGGCAGAATACGCCCCGGAGGCGCTGAGGGTGCCAGGGTTCCCACTTGGTCCTTGTGCTGAGTCCCGCCCCTTCCCCACAAGCTGGAAAGAAGAGGTTTTCACGGCAGGTGGGCCCCAGCCGCCCCCCCCGACCCTGGGGGTGCCCCCAAGCCCTCAGGAAACAGGGCCTGCAGTGGAAACAGCCGTGCCTGGCCATGCGCAGGCTCAGCTTTGCTCGCCTGAGTGAGTGGGAAGGGGCGACAGCTGCTGCCCGGAGTTCGGGGAGGAAAGCGCCTGACCGGGCAGGACAGACTGCAGCAGGGCAGGGGGTGCTGGTATGGGCGTTGTGGGTGGCCACCGTGGCCCTGGGCCCTCCCTCCTGCGGGTGACCGCACGTGCCCAGGGCGGGCCAGTTGAATGGGGACGCGTGGGGGCCTCTGGCCCACAGTCTCTTTGGGCCAGTCTGAGGTCCCTGTCCCGCCACAGGGGTCTGAGTGGCGTGTGCAGGCGCGCTTGGCGCCAGTCCCCCGGGACAGGAGGGAGGGCGCCCAGAGCCGTGGCTGCATGATGCAGGTCCTGCCGGCCCGCCCCAGCCCTCAGCTGCCAGCCCTCAGACTGTGCACAGCAAACAGGGCCAGTCCCAGGCCTGCGGTGGCTCTTTCAGCCTGCGTGCCATGGGGTCCGAGCCACAGACCTGCTCGGGCGCTCTGCAAAGCGTGGCCTTTCTGTAGGAAAAGCTGGCGGTGGCATTTTCCTGTGCTTTAGCCCAGGTGCCCAACCCCTCACAGCCCCGTCTCCGCACCTGCCAGCGGGACCACCAGCCACTGCTTGAGAGGGTTAAGGAGCTCGTGGCCCAAGGCCTCCCAGGCAGCAGCAGGTGTGACCACAGGGCAAACCCCTTAAAGTTCAGCCCCGCCCACACACTGCAGCACTGCCCACCCCCCACCGCGGGTGGGCGGGGCCAGGGAAGGCTCAGCACGTGGGCTATGCCCGGCAGACTCCGAAGGTCGGCTCCAGGCGCCCAGCGGCCGCTCCTCTCCCCCGCAGGTTTCCGGTACCTCACCTACCATGTCTACAACTGCTCCCAGAAGATGCCGGCGTCCCCGTTCTCGGGCCCCGTCGACCCCCACTCCCTGTTCGTGGAGAACGATTACATCTTCTTTACGGTACCATTGCTTCTGGGCTCGCGGGAGTTGGCGTCAGGTGGCGTGGAGCGCGGGCCGTTCCACGGGAAGCGAGGCACACAGGAGGCAAACAAAGACATGGCTGCTTGCCTTTCCCGTGTTAGTTCAGTTTCCTCCCCCTGTGGCCGTGGTGGCAAGCACCCCCTAAATGGCCCCGCAAAGCCGGGCCTGGTTCTGGGTGCTGCCTGCCCCCTCGCCCCCCCCCAGCAGCCTCCCACAGCCCACGTCTGTTTTGCTCCATCTGGTGTTGGTGACTTTGGCCTTGACAGGGCTGTCTCTGCTCATTGCCCTTGGCTGCCAGACACCAGCTGTCCACAGCCCAGCGACCAGGACCTGCTGCCTGTACACACGGGGACTCAGGCCATAGTGGGGCGCACCCTCAGACACCATGTGGTCTGGCCATTCAGAAACTCCGGTCAACAGTTGGTTATACCACTTCTTGATTACTACTACTGATGAGGAGCTCAGTCCTTCCAAAACAACCTATCCCCTCTCCTGGTTGGCTCAAGTCTTGCTCCCTAACTCAGTTGCAGGGGAGTAAAATGCTGACAGAGCAGGAAGAAGAGGTTGGTTCCAACTGAAGAAGGTGGAGGAAGCCTCTCGGAGGAGGAGCATTTGGTGTGCAGCTTTGAAGGATGAGTAGGAGTTCGTCTGTTTCAGGCAGAGCAGGTTGAAGCAGAGCCAACGGACATTTTTTCACAAGCTGAATACAAAGCATAGTTTTCATTCATGAGGCTCTGGCTGGAGAGGAAACCCAGCCCCTCAAACTCGCCTCTCCCCACTGCCAGGCAACCTCGCGCAACCGGACCCGATTCTACGTCTCTTACCGTCGCAATGAGTTTGTCCTGATGAAGCTGCCGAAGTACGCCTTGCCAAAGGTAGGCGGTCTCCTCACCCCGCCTGGCGTGGCCACTCCCTGTGCCTGCACTCGCGAGTGGGGCGGGAGGACTCCTGTGCAGATGCTGGCCGGCCCCCGGGTCAGGATGGACAGGAGCGAGTGCGGCCACGCGTCCTCCAGCTGCTCCCCCCACCTCTGCTCCAGCGTCACTTGTGCCCGGCTTCGTCCCTTCGTGTGGCCTGTGCCGCGCCCCGCATCTGCCGGTCTGTCTTTCCCCAGAACTCCTGCACACAAGATGTGTCAGGACGAACGTCACTTACCAGTGACCCCCCAGGCTGGTCTCGGCCTCCATTTCCTGCTGGCACCCCACCCTCCGTCCTGACACCCAGCGTGCTGGGGACGCCCGCATGCCGCTCTTGCTGGCAGCTAGAGTTTTGAGAGGTGGGGCCAGTTTCTGTTTCATTAACCTCCGCTTTCCAACTGCCTGGGATGGGGCCTGGCACATAGTAGGTACTCAGCTTTTGTAACTTCCTTCCCCTTGCCTGGGCAGGCATAATGGGGGACCCAGGGCTGCCCAGACCCTGTGCCCAGCCCTGCCTCAGGACCCCACCCCACAGCCCCTGCCCGCTGATGCATCACTCCCATTGTACAAGCAGGGCATTGGCGTTCAGAGAGGTTGGGTAACCTGTCTGAGGTCGTACAGCTACTCAGAAGCCAAAGATGGGGTCACACCCACATCTGGGTAAGTGAGACCAGCCTCATGCTGCCTCTCTGCCGAGCAGCCATCGCGTGGCCCCCTTGCAGCTCTGCACCCCACCTGCATCGTTCAGAAGCACAGGTGCCGCACCCCTTCCTCCCACACGTATTTATTGAGCAAGTGCAGACTGGAAACTGCGCCAGGGACAGGTGCTGCCGCTGTGAACCGGGTACCGCAGCTTCCTGCTCCGGGGGGCTTTCCAGAGATGAACACACAGGCTGAGCATCGAGTTGTAGACGGATGTACAGCAGAGTTGCAAGTTGCGACTGGTGTGGCAAAGGGACCGAGGGGCAGAGACAGAGTGATGGAGGGCGTGTGGCTTCTCCGAGGGGCCATGTCCTCTGAAGCCCAAAGGGAGGAGCGGGGTGAGACGTTCAGGGGGAAGGCAGGGGAGAGCTGGCTGGAGGGCAGAGGTGCGGGCGCTGAGGAGACAGGGCTCCGGGCCCCGCCTGCCCCAGGCAGCAGGTTGGTGGTAAGTCGGAGGACGGCGGCGCTGCCACGCTGTCAGACCCCGCCTGAGCCAGAAGTGGGGGGAGTGCACTAGGCTTTGTCTTTCAGATTGATTTTAGGGAGAGAGGAAGGTAGAGAGGGAGAGAGAAAGAAAGGGGGGGAGAGAGAAACGTCGATCTGTTGTCCCACCCACCCATGCTTTCATCGGTGGGCTCTTGCGCGTGCCCTGACCGGGGATCGAGTCTGCAGCCTTAGCATATTGGGACGATGCTCCAACCAACGGAGCTACCTGGCCAGGGCCAGTACATGAGGCTTTAAAAAAAACTTTTTAAAATTTCTATTTAAGCAAAAAAACAGGAAATGAAAAGGAAAGAAAGGAGCAAGCTTACTACCTGAACTCCAGGCTTGGCTGAGTGAGCAGAAGTGGTTTCATTTAGGGCGACTGCCCTGGAGTCCTGGGGGACAGTGAGGGGACTTTTCAGCTTCTGAGGAGCTTTTCTTACCCCCCGGGGGCTACAGCATCGGTGTCCCATGTCCTGAGCACTCTGTCCCGGTGTTGGGTCAGGTGGACACAGGGTCCTTCCTGCCCTCTCTGGCCTTGGGACTGCTGCCGGGCTCCCGGAACAAGGGGGTTGGATCAGCAGCCAGACCATTTCTAAAGCTGTTTGGAGGAGCCCGCGGCCACAGGCGTGCCCTTTGTGACCTTCAGCGTGGGCGGAAGCTCCCGGGACCTCAGCGTCCTCATCCTCACGTGATATGCGGTGTGTGTGTTTCTCCAAGTCCTCGGCGTGTTTGCAGGCACTTCCACCAGGGGTCGCTCTGTGGGCCCTTGACCTTGTGCCTTCCCCTGCTAGCTGCCTTCTTTCTCGTTGCTGTGGAGATGGGGGTCATGGAAATTAATGGGGAGGCTGAGGTAGAGGGTAGAGCTGCACACTGTCAGTGGGTAACGGGAATGAGACTCTGTTCAGTCTCAAGGGACCCGAAGGACCTGTTCTGACCTGGACCCTGTGCATGGACGCTGTGTCCGTGCTTGGCGCTCCACGTCCAGAGCCCTGGGTGGTCCATCGAGGGTGATCTCTGGATTAGGTTGCTCTTAGGACCGTGACCCCCAGAGCCCTGTGGGGCCCTTAAGACCACATCGGGTCATGCAGGGAGGGTGTGGTCCAGCCCAAGAGAGGGGCCTCCTGCCCCCTCCCCAAATTCAGGGGAGCAGCCAGACCCCAGCATTTGCCACCAACAAATTGTAGAACCGACAGACGGAATTTCCTGTTCAGATTTTGTTGCTTTATGATGAATTCGTAACTCTTGCCTGTCTCCTCCTCTTAAGCCACCCCCACCTTTTTTTCTTTCATTGCCTGAGTCACATCATGAAGATGACAGACATCTGAGCAGCGGGCTCAGCCACAGCCTCCCCTGGCCCCGCCCTGTTTGGCGTTCCCTCGGCCATTGCACCACAGTGACTTTGCGGCACCGAGCTGGAGCAGGCCCCTCCAGCCGCTCTCCCGTGGTGGTGCAGTGTGGGGGCTTTTCCGGCAGGGTGCACCACAGCCACTTTAAGTGCCTGCCAAGCTGTCAGCTGGAGGGACGTACCTGCCACCAACGCCAACTCCTGGCGCAAGTGGGGCTGTTTCCGTTTTGCATAGTTAATCAACAGTGCCGCAGCGCAGGTGGCGGAGCCCGCAGGGGTCCCTCGTTTCCTCCAGTTACAGTCTGGAGGGGACCTCCGGACAAGGGGCGCACGCGTTTGCATAGCTTAGTTCCTTTCTCAAAGGGTCCCACCCGGCCACGGGCAAAGAGGGGCAGACCCCGGGTCACGCGGCTTCCCGGCTCCGTGTTGCGTGGCGTTCGCGTCTGTCTGCTTTACAAGGCGGCGGAGGCCGTGACGCTCTGACCCACCCGCCCGTGAGAACTTCACATCGGTGTCAGGTCTGCTGATCGGTGTCCTTTGCTGGAAGTAATGATGTCCAGTAATCGGTGTCCTTTGTTACTCGTAATGATGTTTTAAAAAATACTCATGTTTTCCGACAGAAAAAAAGATAGGTAAAGGCTTTAAACAGGAAAAAGAGGAGGAAAATCCAAATAACTATCAATTCTATAAAAAACACAAGCGTAAAGTAAATGCAGCTTTACTTTAAATGTTCCTTTAGTTATATTAAATTTCTATCAAGTAAAATAGCATTTAGAGAGCGTCAGTGACCTCAGGGATGTCGGCAGAGGCAGAGGCAGGAGGACCCGCCTTCCCGGCAGGACGACAGATGCAGGACAGACCCTGGCTTCTGTGCAAAGAGTCGCAGCTCTCAGGGCGTGCTGGGCTGGCCAATCAGGTAAACTCCCAGTGTTAGCTCTTACCAGGGTGGCGGCATCCGTCACCCACCCCCAGCCCCTGGGCAGGCAGATGTGCCTGTGTCCCTGGGGACGCATGCGCACAGTGCGCAGGAGCAGAGTGGACACAAGGCCCAAACACTGGGGGTCGGTGCTCTGATGCTTGGTTGCTGCCTTTGATCCTGAGGGGCGGCCGACACCCCGCCTGGCAGTCCCTGTTGCGCCCGCTGCCTGCCGAGGCAGCTCCCGGGGACGTAAGGGGCCAGAGCCTGTTTCACCCACTTCATTCTCCTTCTTTTCCCCTGTTGGGAATCAGATATTTAAGGACTAGGACACTCAAAAGCTACCACATGTATGGAAGAATTCAGAAAATCACCATGCATGCCCAGGGAAAAGTGTGGGCTCAGGAAAGACCTAAGAGGAACCTAAGTTTACACCTCAGGCTGGTCCTCGCTGCAGAGTCAGCCTGCAATAATCAAAAACAGAAAGAGAAACAAAATAGCAAATCCTGGGGAAGGCGGACAAACCTGATTTCCACAGTTACTGCATCATTTTAGCTGATGTGTAATTTCAACAATGAAAAGTCCAAAGTCACACAAAGAACGGGGTCCATTCGAAGGGAAAAAGTAAACCAACTGAAATTGTTCTTGAGAACAAGCTGATGGCAGACATACTAAACAAAGACTTTAATACCACTGCCTTAAGATACAATAAAAATAAATAGGAAATACAGAGCGGAAGCAAAAAAAAAAATTCTGGAGCTGAAAAGAATAATAATTGAAATGAAAAAATTCACTAGAAGGATTCAAAAGCAGATTTGAGCAGAGAACTTAATGATATGAAGATCGAAATTTTGGAGTCTGAGGAACAGAGAGAAAAAAGATGGAAGAAAAGTGGACACCATCCCAGGGACCTGTGGGGCAACGTCAGATGGACTGGCACACTCATTGTGGGAGTTCCCTAAGAGCAGAGAGAGGGGGTGTGGAGACCAATAAAGAAATGGTGGCCCAAAACTTCCCAAATTGATGAGAGACATGAACGTAAATATCTAAAAAAGATGATGAACCCCAAGTAGTATGAACACAGAGTCCACACCAAGACACATTATAACCAAACGATTGAAAGATCAGGAAAGAAAATTAAAAGCAGCAGGAGAGAAGCAAGTTGTCACATACGAGAGCTCTTCCATCATATTTTAAGCAGATTTCTCATCGGAAACCTTGGAGGCCAGCAGGCAAAGAGTTAATATACTCAAAATGTTGAAACAATCTGATGAGATGTTGGTTCATTTGGCTGTTCTGTGAATTTTATATAAAGGTCGGTGGGGAAAATTCCCCTTATTGTGCTTATAAAAATGTTTTTAGCCCTGGCTGGTGTAGCTCAGTGGATTGAGCGCGGGCTGGGAACCAAAGGGTCCTGGTTCGATTCCCAGTCAGGGCACATGCCTGGGTTGCGGGTCAGGTCCCCAGTGAGGGCCATGTGAGAGGCAACCATACATTGCTCTTTCTCTCCCTCTTCCTCCCTCCCTTCCCCCTCTCTAAAAATAAATAAATAAAAATTAAAAAAAAAATGTTTTTAAACTTTTCAAAATTACTTCTTTATAATATATTCACTACAACCGCCCTGGCTGGTGTGGCTCAGTAGATTGAGTGCCAGCCTGTGAACCAAAGGATTGCAGGTTTGATTCCCAGTCAGGGCACAGGCCTGGGTTTTGGGCCAGGTCCCCAGTGGGGGACGCGTGAGAGGCAACTACACATTGATGTTTCTCTCCCTCTCTTTCTCCTTCCTTTCCCCTCTCTCTAAAGAGAAATAAAAATAAAATGTTTTGAAAACCTTAAAAAATATATATTCACTACAATTCATAGAATAATACAAATATCTATACCTTTTATACCTGTTTGCCTCTGCATTCCTTATTTCCAGGGCCACCTCATTCCCCAAGTTAACTACTGTGGCAGCTCTTGGAGACTTCTCAATATCCATTCTGCCTTTATATCTTAGTTTCATAAACCCCAATTTTTAGCTGATACATTGCTTCCCACCTAAAAGACTACATTCCCCAGCTTCCCTGGTAGCTGTTGTGGTCTGTTTCTAACAATATGGCCGATGACATGTAAGTGGAGTTGTTACAGGAGATTCCTCAGAGTCCTCCTGTAAGGACAGGCTTTTCTGCCCCCCTTTCCTTCCTCCTTCCTGCTGCCTTGCTTGTTGATACGATGGCTGGTGCTCTAGCAATCATCTTGGACCATGAGGACGAGACACATCATGAGACAGTAGAATGTGGCTCAGAAGGAGCCCTTTTTCCTGGTGGCTTCATAGCACTTCCACACCAGACCGTCTGTGCCTGGACTTCTTTCACCTACAGGAAAAAATGAGCTGCTGTCTTGATTACCCACCCCCAGTTTCTGTTGCTCACAATCACGCCTAATTCTACCTGATAACTGACAGTGGCAACCTTGGTGCTTCCATCCACACGTTCCTTCAGGCTGTAAGGACACATACGAGGTCTGTCCAGAAGGTATCCAACCATGTTATATGAAAGATAGAGACATTTATCGAGGAAGATACAAGGGACAAGAAACATCGTACATGGGACAATGACACCTCCGTCCACTTCAATTGTGACCTTCTTGAGGAAACCTGGTTCACATGTAGCAGTTTGGGTCAAGTCATCAGCAACGGCAGCAAGGCGTTCCTTCTGCTCTGGTGGCAGAAGCCACGGGACGAATTTTGCCACAACAGGTTTCATGCCAAGATCCTGTGTCAAAATCTCAGACAGTGTAGTTCCGGAATCCCCAGATCGGCTCCCAGCCCTCACGCTGTCAGTCGCCGGCCTTCGTTGCCTGCAGCCCGCACACGTTCAGCGTTCTCAGGCGTTCTGCTTGCTGCAGGCCTTCCGGAATAGGGACCACTCCCAGCAGATTCTCGACCATCTTTGAAGCGTCTGTGCCACACTTTTATTTGCGCTGCAGTAATTGCATCGTCCCCAAAAACCTTCTGGGTTTTCTGAATAGTTTCCGCTGAGGAATGTTCAAGCTTAACACAAAATCTGATGCAGATTCTTTGCTCTACTGGCTCAGTCATTTCAAATGCGACAACCACACAGTACTCATGCTCACTCAGTGGCGTCTACCGCCCCCACTGACCAGCACAGTGAAGTCATCGTTGTTCACACGTGCGCATCCCAGTCCTTGGCCGCCAGGTTGCTTCGATGTGATGCAAACCCTAATCTTTATGTTAACGATGGCTGGGCTTTTTCTGGACAGACCTACGCATACAAACATGTGATTGTTTCTTGTGTAAAAATGGAGTCAGCCACTGCCTCAGCTTCTAACTTTTCTTTTTTCAAAAAATAACAAATATAACCAAAATATGCATATTATTGATCACTCTCGAATCTGCAAAGATTTTCCAAACACCGCCCTCGACACTGGCCTGAAGGGCAGCGAGCGCCCTGTGCTCAGCCAGCGGGAAGGAGCTGATACATTGGGACGCGAACCCACTGGACGCGAACCCACCGGACAGACACGGAACCGTGCAGCACACGCAGCCAGGGCGTCGAGGTGTCCCAGCCCCGAGCGCTTGCGGTGTGAGCCAGGGGGACAGCAGGGGGCGGTGGCCTGTGGAAGTGTCCGCGGCGTCCGGCACACAGCGCCGGAGGCATGGAAGGCCCACCAGCCGGGCACAGCCACGAAGCATGGTGCGTCCACAAATGGAATGCCACGCAGTCATCGGAAGGGGTGCTTACAAATGACCTGTGGTGGAGGGAAGTGCCCCCCGCACTCTGTGAAAGCGTGCTGCACCCACGTGTGAGAGAGACGTGAGTCGCACCAGGAAAGCACCCCAAAGCACACATCTTTAAGTTGCTCATTTCCGGTCTCTCTGGAGGTGGCATCGGAGGCAACTTTGCGTCACTTTGTACATTTTTCTGCGTTTCCCCGGGGTCAGCAGACACTGGCGCAGGTGCGGAGGAGGCCCCGTCTGGCGGTGCGGGACAGTGAATGCTGAGCGCTCAGTGCGCATGGCGGCAAGGCGCGCCCCGAGTTCGGAGCAGTGCGGCTGGGCCGGAACGCCCTCCCCTGCCCAGGCAGCGAAAGTGCCAGCACGTTCGTCCCATGGCCGAGCGTGGAGAAATGGGGGGCTCCTCTCCGCCCTGTTGTCCCATGTCACAGATGGGAACCGCCAGGCCCTGTGTCCCCTGAGGCAGTCCAGGGTCCTTCCCTAGTCCCACCTTCCTGGTTCCGGTCGTTTCTGTGCGTTAGGTTCGCGTCTGTAGACGGAGGGACCTGGCACTGCTTGGTCCTCCCGGACTGAGGTGCACAGTGGCTGGGTCACCACTGTGTCCCTTCTCTGCACAGCTCCAAGTTGTGACCTCAGGGCTCAGGTCGGGCGGGAGAGGAGGGACCCAAACAGCCAATGACTCACTCTCACCCGCAGGCCCCGTCGGACCGCACAGACCGGGGCGCAGTCTGCCGCCAGGGGGCAAACCGCTGCCTTCCCACACACCTCCTTCCATCAAGAAAACGCAGGGGGGCTGGACCCCCAAACTGTGCCAGCCACATGGAGGGGGCCACCCCGCCTCCGTCCCAGCTCCTGTGTCTGGGCAGTTCCGTCGTCAGGACACTGAGTTTCCGGGTGACAGAAGGCGAAGGGATAGGTGCTGCCAGGGAAGGGCTCCCGATGGCCGCCACGTTTGGCACTGGCTGGGAGGGGAGAGAGGCACCAGAGACCAAGGGCAGCCCCGAGTTCCCTTTTCTTCTCTGCTGTTTGCCTGGGTGTTCTCTTGCTCCCGAGCTGCAAATCTGGCACTGGAGCCCGAGACAATGGCCGAGGTCACTGCGGAGCTGCCTGGCGCTTCTGCTCCCAGGGGGAGCCTGAGGCTGGGATCCTGGGCCTTTGCTGCTCCCTCCTCAGAGCAGCCCCCCACCCCCACTGCACCTGGGCCACCTGCCCCTGCCCCCCTGAGGGGGCCTTGCTGGGTGGGGGGACCCACGGCAGTGGCGCAGCCCCCAGCGTGGGCCGGCGGGTGGCAGGCAGTGACGACAACCCTGCACATGAGGCCAGGGTGCACTGATTCATTCCTCCTGCCCTGTGGGTGTTCTGGGGCCCTCCACCAGACCCCCCACCTCGGACAGTGCCTGGCTCAGTGGGCACCTACTGGACATAAGCCGAGTCACCACTTGTCCAACCTGCTGGAGGGGACAAGGGAAGGGGGCTTGGGGAGGACACCCATCCCTGCCTCACAGAGGTGACCATCTGGGGGTGCCTCCTGACAACCTGGGGGTGTACAGCGGAGTCCTGCACCCCTCCACAGGGACAGCTGGGCAGGCAGCCTGACCTGGGCTGGGAGGAGGGGCCCCACTGCACCTGACCCCGAGCCCGTTGTCCCTCCCTGCCTGGTGTGGAGGGTCAGACTGTCACCCCCTCTTTTGGGTGGGAAAGTGGAGGCCCAGGCAGGTAAAGGGACCTGTCCAAGGCCACAGCACTGGGAGGGAGGAGCCAGGTGAACCCCTCAGGGAGCCTGACTCGAAGAGCTGGGGCTGATGCCCCCGGACCAGCACCCCTCTGCCCCTCCATCGCCGGCCACCTCTGACCCCGTGCTTCCCCCACCGTGCCCCCAGGACCTGCTGGTGGTCAGCACGGACGAGAACCAGGTGTTCGTGGCAGTGCAGGAGTGGTACCAGACGGACACCTACAACCTGTACCAGTCGGACCCGCGCGGCGTGGCCTACTCGCTGGTGCTGGAGGACATCCGCAGCTCCCGGCGGCCCGACTCGGAGGCGGTCATCGACATCCTGGAGGTGGGGCCCGGGACCCCACCCCACTCCCCTGCCTTAGCTCGAGTGCGCATCGTGGAGTGCAGCGAAGGGGCGCGTGCTCTGGCCTGGCAGGCTCAGAGGAACCGCGTAGGTGCTTTCGGAGCAGGAGAGAAGACTTGCTCTTTCTGGCCACATGTGGACCACGATGACACGATTTTTGTGACACAGGTCTACTGAGGAGAGGGGCGGGGCTTGTGGGGGGCGGGGACAGGTTGCTGATGCGCGGTGCCGTGTCAGTGGTCCCTGTTATCCACTGGCCCGCAGAGGCCACCTGTGAGGCCGTCCCCGGCCCCCCGGCCTGCTGAAAGCCCGCCAAGGCCGAGTCAGGCCTGCGGGACGGAGGCCGCAGCCCCCACTCTGTGTCAGCCCCCTGGGTCCCTGCTTCCCCTTCTTGTTCCCTCTCAGCCTCTTCTCTCTCCGTCCCTCTCTCCCTCCCAGCCTCTCCCTCCCGCTCCGTCTGAGTGTCCGATGTCTGTCTGGCTCCTCCTCGCTCCATCTCCCCCTCGGCCCCTACAGCTCCTCTCTCCCCTCTTCTCACACATGGAGCTGGGCTCCGGCTTGCGGTCGCCAGAGCTCCCGGCCACAGGCGGACACGGCCACTGTGGTGGGCTGGATGCAGACCCCGAGGGCCACGTCCACAGCAGACCCCGGAACTGGTGGCTGCGGCCTCACTGGGGAAGAGGACCCGTGCAGCTGTCATTAAGTGAAGGGTCTTGAGACGAGACCCAGTGACCAGTGTCGTAGAGGGGTCGGAAGAGGAGACAAGACAGCAGGGGGGCCACCTGAGGATGGAGGCAGAGACCGGAGTGACGCGGCCCAGCCCAGGGACACCAGGAGCTGCCAGGAGCTGGACGAGGCAGGAAGGGCCCTCCGCAGAGCCATCAGAGAGGGCGCGGCCCTGCCGGCACTTTGACTTTGGACTCTGGCCGCAGACCTGTGGGAGAACTGATTGCTGTTGTTTCAGCCGCCCCGGAATCTGGTCCAGTCACGGAGAGGGTAGTGCGGTGGCCCCGGCAGGATGGGGAGCCCGGCGGCACTGACGGGGCCACAGCTGTGTCTCTCTGGGACTTACTGCGGGGTCTTCTCACGGAGGCCCGGTGGGGTATAACAGACTGGCCCCCGAAACGAAGCTCCTCGTCACTGGGCCAGTCAGTGTCCCTTGTGCCCCTAGGATGGGCGGTCTCTGACCCTGCACTGGGTCATCAGCTCAGACCCCATCCCAGGTGATGTCTTGGGGGAGAGGGGAGAGTGCAGTGACAGTCCCAGGTGGGTGGTGGGGGGTGCAGTGACCGTGGGTGAGAGAAGGAGCTGTGGTGCCCCACGCCTGGGGGCTACCACCCCAGGAGGACCACCCGCGAAGCTTCCTGAGGGCCGGCCCCCGCCTCCAGAGCAGCCTCCTAGGCAGACGACAGTCGAGAATCGGAACTGGGGGTGCTCACCGGCAGATCAGAAGGTTACCCAGACTGTTGGGGTGGGGGCCCACTGCAACCATGGGGCCCGTCAGCGTCGAGGGGGTGGAGGGGTCAGAGAGACACGGGGTCGTGTGGAAGAATGGCCCGGAGTGGTGCCGCCATGCTGGCTGAAGAGAGGGAGGGGCTGCGAGCCCAGGGCGCGGGTGCCCTGAGCCTGGACCAGGCAGGGACCGGCTTCTCCCGGAGCAGCCGGGGGACTTCCGACATTCAGTGAGGTCGCAGCATGAGCTGGTGTTATCTCAAACCTCTCGGCATGGGGTCTTCTTGCAGCAGCTGCAGGAACCTTGGACATCTGTCCCTGTTTGGCCCTGGCCTTCCTGTGTCACCGACAGGCGGTCCCCGCGTGCCAGACACGGGGCGGTCTGTGCACAGAGGACCAGACGGCACCGCCCCCCGGAGCGTGAGGACTCAGTGTGCTGGCGCTCAGAGGCTCCCTTCCCCACGAACCACAGGAAGGCACTCAGGAGGGACCGGGGTCATCCTGTGACCCTGGCACGCCGGTTGGCTGCGGAACCTTGGGCACAGCCCGTCACTGCTGAACCCCCGTGTTCTCGGGTCTCCGTGGGCAGGGTGACGTCCTGGTACACGGGTGGCATCAAGGCAGAGACCGGAGTGACATGGCCACAGCCCAGGGACACCAGGAGCCCGGTGGCCCCACCTTGCCGGAGGGACCTGCAGGAGAAAGCCGCCCTGTGGAACTGGGGGATTGAAGTAGAGGGAACTGCTGATCCATGACCATTTCTCGGGAGCCGCCTTAGGGACGGACGGTGGGGTGTGTTTGGGTCACTGCCATGGGCCCCCGTCCAGGGCAGCCAGGGCTGGGCACGGAACCCCGTCCTTGCACGGGATTTGGTCCGGGGCGAGCTGCAGGTGCTGGGGGAAGCCCAGAGCTGCCTCATCGGTCGAAGCCCTGTGTGCCCACTGGGAGGGAGGTGAGGGCTCTGCAGCAGCTGCTCTGCCGAAAGACGCCGTGACCCCGGTGCACAGTCTGGTTGGGGACCGGGGCTCTGCTGGCCATCCGGCAGCCAGGGTCTGGTTCTGGGAGGACAGGTCAGTGTCATGAAAAGCACCCAGGCTTTGGGGTCAGACAGACTGGGATTCCTGTCCCCCAAGCCTGCCCGTCTCCAGAGTGAGGAGTCTGCCCCGGTTCCAGGCTGGCGTCAGGGCGCACGGGCTGTGGGCACGGTGCTCTGGCACGGGGGCCGGGACAGCGGACAGCTCTAGACAGGCCCGTACAACCGGTTGTGGCTCTGTCCCAGGTCCACGGAGTGAAAGGGGTCTTCCTGGCAAACCAGAAGAAAAACGGGAAGGTGGTGACGCTGATAACCTACAATAAGGGCCGTGACTGGGACCACCTGCAGCCGCCCCGAGTGGACATGAACGGAAAGCCAACCAGCTGTCAGCCCGTGAGTGTCCCCCCGTCACACGCCCCTGTGTGTGGGGCACACGGCATGGCTAAGGGAACCCGGGGCCAGGGGTGGGGACGTCTGAGCTGGCCGCTCTGAGAGGCAGGGACCCCCGATGTCTATGGGCGTGATGCACAGGGTCACGGGACCCCTTGCTTCCGAGGAGCATTCACTGCGGGCCGAGGGCGAACAGTGGCCTTGGGTTCTGGCCACACCGTGGCTGCAGCCCAGCCGCCCACGGCACTCAGCGTGCGCAGGTCTGCGTCGGGGCTCGGCGGGGGCTCTGCTCACATGCCTGGGCGGGCTGATGGGGGTCTGCTCTGTGTCTGGTGTCCTGCCCCCAGGACCAGCTCAGGGCCATAGTGGGGGCGTGGTGCGGGGGCAGACCTGCTTGTGTGACATCTCTTTAGTCCCACTGGCCAGTGTCCAGGGCCAGGAAGGGCGCTCTGCCTGTGGAAGCTGGGCAGGGCTGGGGCGCACGGCCCAGAGGTCATCCTAACGAGCAGGGGTGCAGGCTGCCCCATGTCCCGGTTGCCTTGGGTATGGCGACCGCTAGATTTCCCTGGGGCCTGGGCACGGGTGCCAGGAGACCTGGGTAGGAAGAGGCTGAAGGGACCACATGTGCTCCCAGGGATCTCACCAGCACAGGCACCCCCAACCCTTCCCCCACGGGGGCCACCCAGAGCAGAGAGGGCCCACAGTTGGAGCCGCCCCGAGCTGCGGCCTCCATCCCCACTGATGTGCTCCCTTGTTGAAAAAGGAAGGAAGACAGGGGACCCCCATGGCATGTGACACGGGTCACATGACACCCACAGAGACCCGGCACAGAGCAGGCAGGGAGGGCCGAGCAAGCAAGCCCCTTGGGACTGCACCTTCCGCACGCTCTCCTGTGGCAAACTCCCACTGACACCTGAAAACCCTGCCAGGGTGTCCCTCCCCTGGGAGGCCCTCAGCGGGCACAGTCGCTCCCCCGACTGTTTCTCTTCACCCTCACAGGCAGGGCGGGGCGGGCCGAGCCCACCTGCTGCTCTGCTCCCTGCAAAGAGTAACAGCAACTGGTTTTCAGGACTCGGGGCTTCGTCCCAACAGGGACATGGACCCCAGTGGGGTCCTCTGGCAGCGCCCCCCGGGTAGGGACTGGGCTGGGCGGAGCCTCACAGCTGGGGCGGGTGGCCCTGCCGAAGCCCCTCTGCGGTAATTAGCAGGGGGTGACAACCCCTGTCCACCTACTTCTAAGACCAGAGCGGCTGTGACAGGGCTGGTGTTTGTGACATCGTTGGCCAAGTTTAGCCACATGAATCCATCAAAGCAAATTTTTACTAGGAATAGATTCTTTTCGTCGTCAACGACGCAGCTCAGTGAGGGTGACCTTTGCGAGCTCTGTGTCCCGGCCCCGAAACAGTCCGGGCAGGAGCGAGGTGGGGCGTGCATGGGCCCGGCGGGCAGGTGAGACCCCCTGAGCGCACGGGACGAGGCGTGGGGGCCCAGATGGGCAGGAAAGGTGTGTGTGAGGGCCGTGGCCCGGGGGCCCGCGGCCCCGTGGCCCCGTGTGCGGTCCCCTGACTGCGTCCTCGCCCAGCCACGCGTCCTGCAGCGTGCAGCGCGGACTGCACCGAGGGTCTGGGTCTCATCATGAAAGGGGCCCTGCCGGTCACAGAGTGCGGGAAGGACCAGGAAGGCGGAACGGAGGGTGAGGTACAACAGCAGCCGTGTCACGCAGAAATCACGGTAACCGGGCGTGTTTCTCTACGACTGTTTAGCTCATGCACAGGTTGAAAAGTCGTCACCACAGTCCCGACACGTGTGTGACGTGTCTGTCCTCCATTTTCTCCCAAGTCTGGGTCAGCGTGTCCTCCAGGCCAGTGACGGGAGCTTCCCCTCGCTGATGGGGAGAGGGGGCTTTTCAGACAGGCGAGGGGCAGCCAGATGTTTCAGGGTGACGGGTCCTACTAGGCGGTGATTTTGAATCTGTCAGTGTCCTTTTTCGGGGTGAAACCCACTCATTCTGCAGCCATAGTTACTTCTCAGACACAGGCCGAGTCGGGGTGCGGGTCTCTGGCGGGTGGGACCCCTCGCTTGAGCAGGTGGGTGGCGCGGCCCCGTCCTCCGCGTCTCTCATGGTTTGGGGGACACTGCTGTAGCGCACCAGCCACTCCTGTGAGCAGAGGGGCTGACGAGGGGGGCTTGGCCCACCGCACACCCACCTGAGCCCCGAGGGTACCTGGGCCACCTCCTCAGGACGGGCCATTCTGCCCCCACGACGCCCTCGCCCTGGGTGGCCCAGGGGACCACTCTGTCTCTCACAGTACACGCCCCAGGACAGCTGTCTGCTGACCCCTGCAGGTCCCTCCAGGTCTGCCCTGTGTGTCCCTGCCCTGGGCCCTGTGCCCGGTCACTGGGGAGGCAGGGGGAAAGGACTGGGAGGTCTCACAGAAGGGGCTAACTCACCAGCCTGCTCTTTAGCCAGGAGAGGTCGGGAAACCCAGAGGGGCAATATCTCACTGCCCTGCGGGTTTCCCGGACAGGGCTGCCTGCTGGTGACTCGGTGACCAGGCTCTGGCCAGGGGGCCTGCCGCCCTCGCCCCAGAGGGTCGCCAGCCCCCATGAGCCTCTGCAGAAGGGCAGCGCCTTCTTTCGGCTGCGTCTGCCGCCCTCCGTTCTTCTCTGGCTTTGCCACTTCATTGGGATGGAACTCACATTCCGTGTGACTCACCAGCTGAAGTGCATGGCTCAGTGGTTTTGGTGGCCTCACGGGGCCGGGACCGGCACCACAGCCCACTGAGAGCGTTTGCATCACCCCAGAGGGGCACCGTACCCCTTATCCACGCCCTCCCTGTCCCCACCCCCTGCTGGCCCCGCCCCTGGCGACGGCTCAGCCCATCAGTGCAGATGCCCCGCTGCCACGCCCCACATGGGTGCGTCTGAGCGCGCGGTGCCACCGGCACAGGTCAGCCCGGGACAGACGGTACAGCTCAGCTCCGACTGCATCGGGCCTGCGGCCGCCCTGCTGCCGCCCCGGATCAATACCCAATTTACGGGACCGCTTCACTCGTAACTTGGGGTAATGTGTGTAAGATGGACTCAGTTCACGGACCAGGAGAAGGGCTATAAAAATGTGAAATGAGAATGGGTTTGGCTGACAGTATAACACAGTAAAGACGACGGATTCCAGAGCACCCACATTCCGTCCCGCGCCCTGGGGGTGTGGGCAGCAGCACCCTGGTCTCCGTCTCATACACAAGGTCCCATAAAAATTAGCGGCCCCTTGAAGTTCAAATTTGGATCTCTGGGTGCTCGGCCCTGTGGTGTTTCTAAACTGGAGATTTTTTAGAAAAGCGAGAGGGGGGCCATCGGTCAGGCTGTGGGAATGAGGGTTACAGCTGGCGTTTCTGCCCCTCCTGCCAGGGCGCCAGCAGGGCTGCGGGCAAGGTGGGCGCAGACGCTGGCCGGGGGGCCGGCTCCGGCACGTCCCCTCCCCTCCGCTCCCCTCCCCCTCGGAGGGCGCGGGGCCTCAGGCGTCCCTCGGTTGTCCCCCGACACCTGGCTGTCAGGGCTCTGTACCGGGCCCCCAGGAGAGGCTCTGGGAGGATGAAGGATGAGCGGGCGTGTGGGCCACATGGGCTGCGGGAGCCCCGGGCAGAGGCCGCCGCCAGCACTCACACAGGGAGTGCCGCCTTGGAGGCCCTGCTTTACCTGCGAGCGCAGCCTCCGGCCCTGCCCTGATGGCCGTCACCTAGGAGTCAGCCTCAGCACCTCTTGCCACCCTCCACCTGCTCCTCAGAGGTGCTCCTGGCCCTGCCTCCTGCCTGAAAGGCCACAGGGGTGAATTTGGTCTCAGGGCTACCTTCCCGAGGGACGCCCGTCCCACCCCAGGGCTGACTCCGGCCTTCTCTCTCCTCCTCACAGCCGGATTGCCACCTCCACCTGCACCTGCTCTGGCCGGACAACCCCTACGTCTCCGGCACCGTGCACACCAAGGACACCGCCCCGGGCCTCATCATGGGGGCAGGTAGGGGGCTGCTCTCCTCGTGGGGTGGCAGGGGCCGCCGGTGTGCGAGAGGAGCTTGGTTCTCAAGGGTGCACCTTGCTGCCAGGGGCCCGGGTGATGGTATGCGCACCGCGGGGGTGACGTCCCTGGGAGGTCAGCTGTTGTGGACGACCCAGGGGTGAATGCATGGCCCAGCACGGGCACAGGCCACATGTCAGCTGAATGGGAAGGTGTGTGGATGGTGGATGGTGGATGGATGGTGGATGGGTGGGTGGATGGAAGGAAGGATGGATGGTGGATGGTGGATGGTGGATGGA
>PVJI01012832.1:0-50006 GCA_004026765.1 Micronycteris hirsuta | reverse complement strand
CCCTTAAGAGCAGAGCTTTCTTTCAGCTGAGGGCGGAAGAGGAAGTCAGATTTCTAGGACGAGAAGATTTGGCAAGCATTTGTGGCTGGCTCAGAGATAGAGAGGGTCACTTGCGAACACTAGAAAAAGGCCTCTACAGCTAAGGGCAAAGGCCAGCTTACAGCCCAAGTATCTCAGTCCTGTAACCATAACAAACTGAGTTTTGCCAACAGCCTGAATGAATTTAGACTTTTTCCCAGAGTCTCCAGAAGGTAACACAAACCTGCTGACACCTGAATTTCAATGTTGAGAACTCAGTTGAGCCGTATTGGGCCTGGATATCTGACTCAGGTAAACTATGAAATACGAGTGTTATTTGAAGCCACTATGTTACAGTAATTGCTTATGATAGCAATAGGAGACTAATGAGTATGAGAAGAGATGAAGCAAATCATATCTTTGTCGCCAGAATAAGGGATCCCTAATTCCGTTCACTCATCTATAACATTTTAAAGTACTGGCAATGAAACAAATGAAAAAATTAAACATGGTAAAAAAAACCATATGTTATTAGCTAGTTGCAAGTTTATAACTGTGATTTTGTTGATTGCTTATGCCCATAATCTTACCACCTATTACTGATATCTGCATATGTGTGATTATTGTCTTATTCATTTTATGCATGTTATGTAAAAATGTATGAATCTGTTTTTCAGTTAATGTTATGGTAATGTAATAACGTTATTAAATAATCTTAATAAACACTATTTCTTATACTTCAGTAATATTCTATCATTTGATTCTGCCATACTTTATTTAACATTTCCTTGGCAATCTCTGATAGTCTTTTTTTCTATGATTGTCACCTTCCTGGCACTGGACAATTTCAGACAAATTCCTAAAGTACTTTTCAGGTATTAATTATGTTAATTTATATTGAATAATATTTTACTAAGAGCTAGATTTTTTTAAATTTATCTTTTAATTGTTCACATACAGGTTTCTGCCTTTTCCCCCCACTCCAGCCCAACCCCCCAGCCCTCCCCGCCTCCCTCCCACCTCCCCTCCCCCGTTACTGTCCATGTGTCCTCTGTAATTGGTCCTGCAAACCCTTCACCCTTTTCCCCTACAATTCCCTCCCCTCTCTCCTCTAGTCCCCGTCAGCCTGCTCTCAATCTCAGTGTCTGGTTATATTTTGCTTATTTGTTTGTATTGTTGATTAGGTTCCAGTTAAAGGTGAGATCATATGGTATTTGTCTTTCACCGCCTGGCTTATTTCACTTAGCATAATGCTCTCCAGTTCCATCCATGCTGTCACAAAGGGCAGGAGCTCCTTCTTTCTCTCTGCTGCATAGAATTCCATTGTGTAAATGCACCATAGTTTTTTGATCCACTCATTTACTGGTGGGCACCTAGGTTGCTTCCAGCACTTGGCTATTATAAATTGTGCTGCAATGAACATTGGGGTGCATAGGTTCTTAAAGAGCTAGATCTTCAAGATAGTCATGGTTTTCCTTAGCACATCCTACATCAAGCTCCTGCCTAACCACTTAATCTGGTCTTCAAAATAAGATCTGACTCTTTTTGTGGTGGTGTCAGGTTTTTAATTTCAAATTGTGAAATTTGAAATTTTGAGTAGTAGTAATGAACATATTTTTAAGCCTTTTGAGTTGTAGTAAGTATTTATAAAATCAATTTTGGAGATTATAACAAGTTTTACATTGCCTTTGAAGTCAGCAGCAATTAAAAATAGTATACAAGTAGACAATAATGTTTTTATTCATTCATTTATTTATTCGACAAATATTTTTTTAATATCTACTATATGCCAGACACTATATTAGAGACTTGCGATATAGTACTGAATAAAACTGACTAGTCGATGTTTTCCTCTCAGGTTGATGCTTCTCTCCCTCTCTTTCTCCCTCCCTTTCCTGCTCTATAAATAAATAAACAAACAAACAGACTTTAAAAACATATCTGACATTGATTTTTACGAAGGTGTAAATTATATATTGGCTTCAGTTAGCAAAGGTAAATTATTTTATGAGTAGAGATATAGCAAATAAAGCATTTGCTTATGTCTGTATTACCAGCATTTATAATAAAAATATTTTCAATGTATAACTTTATTCAATAATTATTGATAGATTTTTATACAAAATAGGTAAAGTAACTTTCTTGAAAGAAAATAAGATTTATATAGACAAATGGAAAGTGATAAGTGTATTTTGTGAAGCAGTAATGAATTAAGAGTTTCAAGTTCTGGAAGCTGTTAGATGAGACTAACAGTTAAGAAAAACACTGTTTCAAGCAATGGCCTCTCCATCTCTCTCACCGTCATCTCTCCCCCCATCTCTCAGAGGATTTTAAGTAATGGGTTGTGGGTGACTTAGAAACTTTATTTTATAAAATCTCCAGCTCCCTAGGTTCTAGTCAGCAGTGTGTGTGAAATGTTTTGTCGGGATGTGTAACATTAGGGATCAAGCTGCAAATGACTCTATTGAAACTGTTCATATCTAGTATTCTTATTTGTACTGTTTTTAGACATGATGTAATCTTTGTTAAAATACCTTTTTTCCTGGAGATATAATTTATGTAAAATTTTAAGATATGCTTTAAAAATAAGATATTAAGAACTTGAGGGTAGGAATTATCCTTTTCATCTTATTTGTAGTCCATTGTAAAGCCTGACAGTTTTCCAAAGAATTTATTCATAGATTAATAAACAATATTTCGTACATTTCCAAGTGGTCATTTCCTGTATTAATACTGCATTATTTTTCTTGTTCTGCAGATATGACCCAGCCCTGTACGTGAATTACTTTGGTTAGTCAGAGCGAACATTCAATAATGAGCGGTGCAGCTTTGGGACTCGAGATTGTTTTCGTCTTTTTTCTGGCATTATTTCTACTTCATCGATATGGAGACTTTAAGAAACAGCATAGGCTTGTGATTGTTGGAACACTACTAGCGTGGTATCTCTGCTTTCTTATCGTCTTCATACTGCCGTTGGATGTCAGTACGGTAAGAGGTGAAACTGATTTTCACAATGTAAAAGACAGTTGTAATCAGCATGTTTGAGATATGACAGGTCCCGAGACAGCTAAATTATGTAAGGCTATACCTGTATTTTGAATTTAAATGTTACCATGTTAATTTGATCACTGAAAAGCATAACCAGGAAGGTAATTTGGGATAGATAGGTTGACACCATCCAGTCTGTCTTAAGTCCTTGGTAACCTTTTGATTTTCATTTTTAAACCATGCGTTTGTTGCTTTAGACAATATATAACCGGTGCAAACAGGCCGCTGCCAACTCAAGCCCTCCTGAGAGCAGCAACGGCTCAGGGCCCTACGCCACTGCTACCCCAACGCCAAGGTACCCTCTCTCTCTCTGCTTGCCTCTCTCCCTCCCTCCTTTCCTTCCTTCCTTCCTCTCTCCCACCCTCCCTTCTTTCCTTCCTCCCTCCCTCTCTCCCGCCCTCCCTCCTTTCCTTCCTTCCTTCCTTCCTTCCTTCCATATTGTAGACACCAAATTGTTTAAAAATTGTCAGTTTTTAACCATCTGTATTTTATATTTATAAAAGTTTATGTTCATTCTTTAGTCACCCCTCCCCCCACCTCCATCCTTTGCTATAGACTTTTAGTTACACTTTATTCTGTTTAAATTTAAATCTTAAATAAGTTTTAAATGTTTATTGGTGCACAAGGTCTTTCAGTAGATGCTAATGAGAAACTTGGAGAAGGCCTGATTCTTTAGTCCTGGTTCCACCCCTTACTAAGAATGTGACTTCCAAAAACTGTTTTTCCTCTCAGCCACTCTCTGAACTATAAAATGGGGCACACATTTTCTCTTTTGCCTAATGTACAAAGTTGTGTATTAAAGCACAAGGAGGTTATTCTGTATCTGGGAATGTTCCTTTCATATTGCACATCCTTTGAAGTTGTTATCATTTTATAAAGAGAATGAATAAAATTCAAGTTACCAAAAGGTTGTATTGAATTCATTTCAAACTTCCAAGTGAAAAAAAAAAAAACTAATAAATGTTTGTGTGTGTTTGTTCACCTTCAATTCAAAGGTGAATTTTTCATTTCAAAAAAATGTTAAACCTGTTTTTATAAGTGAGTCTTACTGAGAAAATAATGTGGGAGGTAGGAGAGAAGTATATGTTTGTGTGTGTATTGCATACTTTCTTCAACCTACAAGATACTTTACTGAAGAGAATCTAAAGAATACGTGGCTAGTATTAAAGTAGACAGCGGTTCATAGGACAAAAACGTTTACTTATAAAAGATAAGATCCAGCAGAGAAATCTCATAATAGAAAACACAAGGTATGGCAGACTTTCTTAGGAAAATTTTGGGCTAACATTAGTTTTCCATCATTGATCTCAATGCTGTCTCTTAATTTTTGCGTTGACAAATTGTCAGTTTACTTCTGCTCATAGCAATTACCTTCCAAATAGAATTACAAAACTGGCTAAATATATCTAATTTCTAGCACTATGGGTTATTTTATTGTTCAAATGCACGCTAGCTTGGATGAAAAACTAACACATATTGATTATAGTTTTTACTAGTGCTTTAAGTGGTATGTGCATGCTTTTTATGTGGCTTTTATTTTACTTTTTAAATCTAACTTGAGTAAGGGTAAATTTAAGATGTAGATACTCCCCTTTGAAGCATCATTAAAAGCTGGATACAGATCAGCTGCAACTGTGGGTTATTAGAAGCCCTAGGACTGAAGGATACCCCCACAGTCTAGGAAGACTGAGTGCTAACGGAAGAATCTGTGGTCAGACACACATATCATCAGAAAATTCAAACAGAATTATGTTTAGGTGCTGGCATGTATCTCCACAGGAGCTATGCTATAGTGACTGATTAGCATTCTAATTTCCAGTAAATTAATCACCTAATGTTTTTCTCCTCCCTGCTCTGCTTACCCCAAATAATCAGCCCCACAAATGGGTGAGTGTGTGTTTTAAAGGCAGTCACCAATTTTAAAGGTAGTCATATCAGAGGTTTTTTTCACAACGTGTTTGTTTTTAGGAACAGTTTCATTTTCAGTTTGTTAGGTGAACATTTCACCCTCAGACTGTTTTTTTCCCCTTGTGTGTGTGTGTTTAGTTTGACAATCAGCTTTGGATTTTAAGCTTTATCTGAAATTTTTTAAGTTGGAGTCAATAATTTAAAATCTGAATGTAAATAAACTGCCATACACAAATTGATTGTATAATTCATTTAATTAGTCATCATTTATGTTTAATTTTCTTTAAATTGTTATTCAACAGCCAACATCCATGTTTCAAGCCATGGAGTTACATTCCTGATGGAATCATGCCAATTTTCTGGAGGGTAGTATATTGGACATCACAGTTTCTAACATGGTAAGTGGTAGTGAAGAATAAAATTTTCCAAATTCTGGCTAAAGTCAAAAGAGAAGTGATTTTTTTTTCAGTGAACCTTCATATTTTAGAATTTACTCATGTCACTTACTGTTTCTCTTTGGTTTTTATCCTTTGCCTTTCTACTTCTTCAGGTCTCTACCATCTTAAAAGAAAAGCAATGCAAGGAAAAAAACAAACAAGAAAAAAGAAAATAGAATAAGTAATTTTCCCTGTCACCATTCCCTTCCGCTTACTGCTTTCTTTCTCTCGTGACCTTCAACTTGACAGTCTTCTTCCAGCCCCGTGACTATGGGGAACTGCTCTCGCTGAGAGCGTCGTCGTTCTGGGTCCTGCTTTCTTAGCCCAGCCTTCTGCATTCCTTCTCTGGCTCCATTTCGGTGGTCCGTTGCCTAAATGTTAACGTCCCCTAGGGGCCCGCATTTGGTCATCCTGTTACCTGGCTCTCCCTGCCCAGCTTTCATTATAGCCGTGCTCTCACTGACCTGTGATGCATTCCAAATGCTTTTTCTGCCCACTGGAGCTTTGTGTTTCTGTTCTGCTCCAGACTCACACTTGACTGTTTCCTGAGCATTTCAGGTGCTCTGCAGGCCGCTGAGCTCTAAAGCTGGAGGTCTTCAGCTTTGCAAGAGAAAAGTCACGCAACAGAGCAGAGTCGTGCCCCTGGAAATTGATGTTTGTTGAACTCAGCTGGGCCCTGCCACTGCCAGACTTCGCTCCTTTGCTTCTGTAGTCTGTGTGCTCTTCATTCTGCACAGCAAGTCTTTCCACTCACCTCAAGCCTCTGCGGTTCCCTTTGAGACTCTCTCTCACATCCTAGAAACGTTGCCCTCTCTGCTTGAACATCTCTGTTTTCTACCTCATGGTAAAAGCAGAAGTCATCCCATGGCAGCTGTGTCAGCGTCTCACCAACAAATCTACCTTCCTTCCTACCCATCTTTCCTTCCTTCCCCGCCAAACATGGAAGAGTCGCGATTAAAATTAATCCCTCTTCCTGAAATATGGACCCATTCTCTTCAGCCCTCTTTACCTGTATTTACCTGTATTTGCGCAAAGTGTGCACAATTCTCTCATCCTTAAAAAAAAAGAAACAAAAAGTCTCTCAAATCCCAACCCTTTCCAGCTTTCTATCTTCCACCTCAGTGATCTACTCCTTACCACAGTTAAATTGTTTGGAGACTAATTGAAGTATAAACTAGTATTGAAAAGCGCACAGACTGTGTTTAGTTTGACTTTTTTCAAAGTGAATCCAGCCATGTAAGCAGCGCTCAGATGATGGTAGAGAACATGAACAATGTCCGCATGAAACCGGAAAAGCCGGCGTTCATGCTGCCTGTTGCCTGCCAGACCCAGTGAGCAGACGGGGACTGCGTCTCTATGGGTGCTCTACCCAGCTGGCCCGCCACCCGAGGAGGCGGTGGGTTTGCACCCTAATGGACCGTCTTACGTTTCCTTTCCAGCTGGCCTTTTTATAAGGGGGCACAGGTGTAGATGAGGGGTCTGGCATTCAGGAAGGAGGTAAGTCAGGTGAAAGCTGCAGTCGGGCGGTTTCCCTGACATCCTTTCATCTGCTGACCGGTGATTTTCTTCATCTGTGTCCTGTGCCCTGTCTCTCCCTGGGACACAACGGCTCCGATGCCACCCCGATTGCTTCTGGTCTCCTGGAGTGTGTGTGTGTCGGGGGGTACACCAGCAGTTCCTGAAACAGTAGCTTTTCACGTGCATTAACGACTAGGCTTATTAACTATTACCTAAAACTAAGATGTTCTGACTCTGGACTCCCCCATCACCCAGAAGCTTCCCTCAAAGCCGCCACCCAGCTCCCAGTCATTACCCTCCCCAAAGGTAACCGTGATTCTCACCTTATCCCACACATGAATTTTGCCTATTTTTGACCTTTAGAAATACAGCATTATACAGTATGTACTGTTGTCTCTCTTTTTTGCTTATATACTTGGAAGGCTCTTTTGTGCTGCGTTATATGTATTGGCACTCTTTCATGTCTGTAAAATACTCCATTTTTTTAATATATCATAGTTTATGCCACCCAGCCAAACTTCTTAAATGAATTGTCTGCATTTAGTGTATTCATTTCCTCACTGCTTACTCTTTCCTCAGCTCACTGAACTCTTTCCCACCCCTGCTTTTCCACTCACACTCCCAGGGTCTTAATTTACTTGACCTCTTGGCAGCATTTGATTCTAATTGCTCTCTCTCTGCTTTAAAACACGTGCTTCTCCCGGGTTCTAGTCCCTACATCCTGCCGAGTTTCCTTCCGTGCCTCCCTCCCATTCTGTCAGTCTCCTGTGCTGGCCTCTCCTCGTCCTGTTTTTCTGCTCTCCTGTAAAGGCAGGTATTTCTCAGGGGTCGGCCACAGTTCTTTGCTTCTCATCTACATACTCACCCTTCCAGACCTCATACCGATGTTATTTCAGTATCATTGATATGGCAATGACTCTGAGTCTGTGTGTGTTTCTCATCCTGCCCTCTGAACTCTGACACTGGATAGCCCGCGACCTCCTGTGCAGCTCCTTTGGGATGTGTCCTAGGTACTTCAAAATCAGCATTCTACCCTCCTGCTCTTTACCACACACACAGCTCCAGTTTCGTTCCCTTTAAGGCCATTCTTCATGCGGAAGCTTTATCAGTCTTTAGAAAACTAAAATTTGATCCTGTCTCCTTTCTGTTAGAGAAAATGGTTCCTCTATATTCTTTGGATATAGTCCAAACTCCTCATAAAGGTTTTAAAACCTTTTTTTTAGACTCATAGTAAATCACTCACTGTCGTATTCTCAGCTAGTCATTGTGACCTCCTTTGCTCCCACGAATGTGCTTTGTTCTACCCCAGATTTAATATTACAAAAATATTCAATCACCTATTTTAGTTGGTTTGGTATTAATAATTACTCAAAATCATTTGTTTGTGAAAAGAACTATACATTATAGTTGAGATTCATATATTTCTGGTATTTTGAGATCAAAAAGATATATCAAATGTTTTTAATCTTATTTTTTTCCCCCTGTCTAGGATCCTGTTACCTTTCATGCAGTCCTACGCAAGATCAGGGGGCTTTTCCATCACTGGAAAGATCAAAACTGCACTGATAGAAAATGCAATCTACTATGGCACCTATTTGCTGATTTTTGGAGCATTTTTAATTTATGTGGCTGTAAACCCACGTTTGCACTTAGAATGGTAAGAAAAATCATCTTCTTAACATCGTTTCTTTGTATATTTCCATTTTATAAAATTAACTTTTATCTCACATATGTAGGTAAACACACATTTCATCAGGAAACATAAGTTATATGTTTTATAGATTCCTCAAAAAAATATCTGAGTAATCCATATTACTAAGGTGGAAAATAGGGAATAACATCTGCTGTTACTAAAAGAGTAGGTGAGGATGTGAAGGTCTGATTTTTTCATGTAAAATGTTAGCCGTCCTTTAGGGTCATCATTTTCTGGAAAAACATTTAACACTCACTAGTTTGCTTTTACCTTGTTGTGGGAAAAGTTTTTCCATCCCAGCCGCCTCCTTCTGTCCTCTCTCAGGAATCAGCTGCAGACGATTGGAATAGCTGCTGCGAACACCTGGGGCCTGTTTCTGCTGGTGCTGTTGCTGGGGTACGGCCTGGTGGAAATCCCTCGGTCCTACTGGAACGGAGCGAAAAGAGGGTACCTCCTTATGAAAACTTACTTTAAGGCGGCCAAGTTGATGACAGAGAAAGCGGATGCCGAGGAGACTTTAGAAGATGTCATGGAGGTAGGCAGGCTTGCGTAACCCTTGGAGTCAACAGCAGGTTGTGTGTACGACCTTGTGGGCCGTGGCGGGTTTGTCGTCACTGCTAGCACCTTGACGGACCTCACTCTTAATCCCGTGGTGCGGTGCGGTTCTTAGGAATGTCTCATCCATTAGGATGGCTTCTTGTTGGCAGTTCAGCTTCATGAGAGGTCGTCTGCATGTTCTAACTGACAGATTCAGGGAAAATACGCTCCCCAGCACAGGGCCATGCTTGTCGTCGTTGGGTACATTCTAGAGTGCCCTCTTTGGCTCTCAGAAGTTTCTCAGGTTAGACGGTGTAATATGGTTACCCCGACACAGCGGGAGTGAAAATTAGGAATCACAACACACTTCTTCCTGAACGTTTAGTTTAACCCAAAGGGATCCCACCAGGTCTGGAAACGACTCTAGAGAACAGTTCGCATGGGAATTTCTGTCAATAACTTGTTTCTTCTTAACTACTCTAAGTACTCTTCCGAGATCAGACGAGATCGGGTGCGTTCAGGGTGGTATGGCCGTAGACATAAGTACTCTTAATAATAAGGCACTTCACTTTACTTGTGAGATGCAGATGACTTGAACTAACTTCATCAAGTCGTTGAAAGTGTAAATTTCAATAATATACATAAAAACATGTAACAAATTATAAAACTTTGCTGTTGCACAATTTGATTATTGATTTTCAAAGGGACTGTTGTTGTGCTCTTCTGAGAAACACGCTATAGTAAGGATGTGGCCTCCACCTTGGCCTCACGCTGGAGGCTTTGCCCTCGCGCTAGAGTGAGCGAGCTCCAGCGTTTTGCTGGAAAACGACTTGGCCTGCGCTTAGCTCTCTAGCCTTGCCTTTAGCCTCTGTCTTCCTCACACGGGTCAAGTTTGCTTCCTCAAACTTAACTATGGTGATGATAATAGCCAGCAACTATATAGATTTACTTACTTACTAAGGACTTTCTGAGAACTGTACATATGATAATACATTTAATTCTCACAACGTTATGAGGGAGAATTTTTTTCAATTCCTGTTTTACAAGTGAAGCGAACGGGTTACCCTGAGGTTAAGTTTCCCACGTTCATGTAGCCAGTGAGTGATGGAGCCAGGCAGTCTGCCTTTAGCCGATGCTGTGACAGGGGTGGGCCTCGAGGAATCGCTGGCGCCTTGCGAGCAGGGAAGAGGTGCGATTCTGTGGTACAGAACATCAGTCCGAGGGAGATGAGCAAAAGGAAGCCCGGACCCAGAACAGGAATAATCTACTTGAAAGAAAACTTCAAGTACACTGGTTTTGAGTACATCTTTTATCAGACCACAAAGTTCAGTCAAAAGTATCAGAAAAAAGTTCACCTTTTTTTGGAATAGTGATTATATTTTGTAGCCATCTAAATCTTCGAAATGCAGTTTTATAAAAACCACTTGGTGTCTTTCTGTTTCTCTCTGAAGTGAATGTATACTACATCTGTGTGTCTGTCTATTACTTTTCTTTGAGGCATTCATAAAACTCACAAGATAAAGTCAGGGTATTTGCTGCACGGCCAAAGACGTCACTTCTACCTTTTATCATCTTTGTTGTTGTTGTTGTTGTAACATCATTAACAATTTAATTGGATACAATTTCTAGTGTATTGAAGTTTTAAATGTGAGGCTGAGGTTCAGTAAACTTATGTCTATGAGAGGTGCTCTGTCTCAACCTTAAAGACCACGTTCTTAACACTAGTTAGTTATTTCAGAAAAACATACCAACTGACTGTAAATCAAGTCTGTCCTATTAATAATGTCTGATTACTTTATCATGACATCAATAGATGTTCCCGATATTTCTATAAACTCAATCAGGTGTTCCCCAGATGCATTTATTTTATAACCAATAATGTTAATCATCATTCAGTCATTTCCTTCCATCACCTCCCTGTGCCCTGGAATTTTCTCTTCTCTCCCAATCCTTTCTGTTCAAAGACCCAGTTTAGTTAGATAACTGCCAATTTCCTAAAGTTAAACCATAAGATAGGAGCACACAAACACATAAGGAAAATCTTGGAGGACTTCAGTGAAGATGTAGACAGCAACGCACTTACAGTGGGGATCTTAACACCTCACTGTCAACAACAGACAGACCTTCCAAACAAAATAGTAACAAGGATGGTGTGGCACCGAACAACGCACTAGGTCAAATGGACCTAACAGATATATGTATCTAGAGCCTTTTGTCATTTTTTAAGGTAGAGGGTTTTGGAGAGGGGAGACAGCTACTTATTTATGCTGAAATTGCCTGTTCGCCTGACTGCGTGGGTGCTGCTGGACCTGCCTGGCAGAGAATTGATTAGGCACTGCAGTGACAGAGCTCAGGTTATGTTGTTTTATATGAAGAAAATAGCTGACGTTTTAAATACTTTCCACACTTTATAACAATTATGACTTCTGAAGGAAACTTACTCTTATAAATATAGCAAATGTAAATAGTTAACTTTCAGTACTTATTTTAATGTGGTTAAAGAATGTAAAGGGCATTTATATTTCATACGTAAGTATATAACCAGACTGTATAGTTGACATTCGCAGTTTTGCTAACAAGTCAGTGACACTTTAGGACAGCTTAGTCATGGAAAAGTGTTGTGTCCTGATGCTTCAAGCACCTTCTAAAAACCCACGGCTTGTCCTGTTGCTCCTGCGTTTGGGCCATACTCGTTGACCTCAAATGTACTGTTAAGGACATCTGCCGCAATGGCCAAAGTAGTTCTTCCTCCTGATCAAGGGCTTCGCAGGCCCTTCCTCTTCCCAAGTCACACTGGGCTTCTCTTAGTTCCTTGAAACTCTTTGTTCCTTTCTGCTCAGAGGCCTCCATACATGCCGTCCCCCTGTCTGGAGCGTCCTTGCGCCTTCCTTTGATGGGCTGACTCCTCAGTTTAAATAATCAGTTCCTTGTAGTCTTCCACACTAAGTCATAGAGCCATTCCCTCACCATTTCTCTTTGAAGAAGGCGTTTTCAAACTCATTAAGCTAAGCTCCTTGTCAGGAGCCTTTTAACATATTATTCAGAGGGTCTGCATGTTTAAAATTTTGAGGGATATTGCTAAATTACCTTCCACGTTTTACTGGATATAGGAGGACCTGTTTCCCCACAATCTTACCTCATTACCTGATGTCTTTTTAAAAATAATTTTGTAAGAAAATTCTCATTTTAAAATTTGTCTTTTCAGACATTTATTGGCCAATTGTATTTCTTCAGCATCTTTCCATTTTTCTGTTAATTTGCTAGAGCTCTCCATATATTAAGGATGTGATTACTCACCGTATACGTTACAAATATTTTTTTCATAACTTTGTCAATACGCCACATGGTTTCCCTGCCTCCAGTTTTGTGTACCTTGAAGCCGTTCTCTACCCTACAGTCAGAATGTTCTTTTTAATATATGGTCAGTTCCCTTTTGCCTCCTAGCCTTTGAATGTGCAACTTAGTCTTTCTAGAACAGTGGTTTCAACTTTTTAAAAATGGTATTACTATCATAGAGTATTACGATTCTTTTAGAACTATTGGTTCTAAAGATCCCTCCCTCTAACCCCTTTATGCCTTTCATACTCATTATATTGCTTATTTAATTATTTCATCACTGGACTCTAATCTTAGTTGAACGCCCATAACAACATGTCTTCCCACCCCACCCTCTGCTAGGGAGGGTGGTGACCTTACACACAGCCTGGCCTGTCGTGTGCTCGTAATAGACACGGTGTTAGTGGTGGCGCTGTGGAGCTGTCTCCCACTGGGAAGGCGCGGGCACTCTGTGACATCAGTAACCTCTCTGCTTCCTCTGGTTTCTTCACTGAATTTTAGATAACAGGATAATTCAGTTTGATGAGCAAGGGGAAGGGGCGCAGCCCTATTCTTTTAGGATTGCAAACTTGTTTATGTTTGTTCATCTTTGTGTGCCAAGTTAACGAGTGACAAGGGAGTGAATCTAGAAAGTAATCCAGAGTGTTAAGGGCACAGATACGGCTGTTCTAGTGGGTGGGGCAAGAGTAGTTTTACAGTTGTGAGCATGCAGAAGTGTTTTTGTATTAGTATTTATTAATTATTGTATTATTTTCCACACGAACAACTGTAAACCTACGTTTGCCCCTCCCTGTACAACTTTGTATAGGAGGTATGTCTTTTTCCTTGTGTTCTTAAGAACTTTTATTCAGCGAAGGGAACTTCATGTAAATGCTAAGTAATTTGGGTTGAAGTTAAACTTGTAAGAATGTATATATTTCCACAGTACCTCATTTGAAATGTCCAATCTATAGAAATGGAAATATTTTAATTTTTCTTACTGTTGTGTAGGAGGTTCGTAAAGTGAATGAAAGCATCAAGTATAACCACCCATTGAGAAAGTGCGTTGACACAATACTTAAGAAGGTAATTAAATCATATTCGCATCTGTTTGCCTGTGCAATAAAGTTTCTATATCGTAAGTATGAAAACAGCCTGTAACCAAAGTCTTCCCAGCTCCTTTTCATTTTCTTGGAAAAATTGACCATGTAAACCAGTAGTAATGTGTACATAGAATTTGTCCCTTGTTATTACAAGTTAAACATTAATTATTGGCAGTATTCCATGACACAGCGACGGAGATGGACCCTTACAGTTTATAAAAGTGTCATTGAATGTGGTCACTGAAGGTGTATTTCACATATTGTAAAATGAATGGCACTTTGAGGTATTTAACACATATTTAATAAGAAGCCATGCCATTAAGGTTTGCTGTATTGTTATTGAATTAGGAGTAGCCATATACTTCCAAAAATGATTATTCAAAACACGAGCTCCGCAGTGATCTTCTCTGCAACCGTGGAACCACTGAGCTCTCTCTGCCTGTATTTTAAATTTATTAGACTGATGATTAGCTAGTGCTCCTTTTAGTCATGCAAGTCAGTTCTCTAATCATTTCTCTTATAGTTGCTACCTTTTGAGACCTATGCAGGGAAGTTAACTCACTTGCCCAAGTTCATATAGATAATAAATGACTAATAGCAGGCCAGATAACTTCAAATCATGTATTTGTTTCTCTGTACTATTCTTTTCAAAACTTCAACATCTTCAGTTTGTTGTGATTCTTCTTCATTATTTAGCTAGGAAAATCACTGACAGTTTCATTAGGTGCTTACCTAGACTAAAATTCTCAAATACTAGTTTCATTTAGGTGAGCAGCCCTGCCCTACCCATCCCCAGCTGGTATAGCTGAGCACACAGGTTAATGTGAGCACAGGTAAGAAGAAACTCAATGCATCTGTTAAAACATTTTCAAGAAAATGTCATCACCTGAAATTCCAACTGTTTAGAGATGACAATAAGAAAGATATTTTTGAGAAAATTAGAAATGCCCAAGAATGAAAGGTTTTTAATAAAAATAAAATTTTCGTCTTTTTGCAAATAAGATTTTTACCAATCTACTTGTTCCTTTTAGTGCCCTACAGAGTATCAAGAAAAAATGGGTAGGAACATGGATGATTATGAAGATTTTGATGAAAAGCATAATACCTATCCTAGTGAAAAAAGTCTGGTGAAACTACATAAACAGGTAACTTTATTACTGAGGACTATATTACTTACTGATATTTCAGAATTGTAATTACTGCCCACAAAAAAGGAATTTTGAATGAAATGTTTTTAACTTTGTGTTTCTTGGCAGGGGTACCACTGACCTTTGGGGGAGGGGATCAATCACTGAACGTAGCACTTATTTTACAGAATGGTGGCGTCCCTAGTCCCACCCAGGAAAGGCCCCTAGCACTTCCGATTGCTGTGACAATGAAAACAGGCTCCTGAAGGGGGAGTTGAACCGCCGTTGGATCAGAACACTGGACAAATGTATACCCTGTTCTCTTTTTTAGGTCATTTATTCAGTTCAGAGGCACCGTCGAACTCAGGTCCAATGGCAGATTCTTCTGGAACAAGCATTTTATCTAGAAGATGTAGCAAAAAATGAAACTAGTGCTACTCATCAGTTTGTTCACACCTTTCAATCGCCGGAGCCAGAAAATAGATTTGTCCAATATTTTTATACTCCTACAGTTGGTATGTAATTTGATATAACTTTCAAAGTTTAATGATGATCATTTTTCTTAAGAAAAATGTATATATTTTCACCAGTGTGTAGTTGAATTGTATTTATATTATTTAACTTATACTATGTGGTAATACTATGTATCTGATAAATTCCTCCCCCCCCAAAAAAAAACTATTTAACTTGTCATAGAACATATAATCTATCATTTTGAAGTTACTTCACAGATAACCAAAATTCCATGCAGAAATATATGCAATATATCAAGCATATTTTGTATATATAATACATATTTAAATAATTAGAATTCTAAGTAACTTTACATCACAAACTTGGGTCTCTCCTTCATTCTTTTTTTTTAAATTAAAAAAAAAAAATTTTTTTGGTTGTCCCAATTTTGTTATCCCCTTTATCCCCCTCCTCTCTGCACCCCCCACCCTCCAGCACTCCCCCCACCACCACTTAGTTCATGTCCATTGATTGTATGTATAAGTTCTTTGCTTCTCCATTTCCTATGCTACTCTTAACCTCCCCCGTCTATTTTGTGCCTACCTATTATGCTTCTTTTCCCCCTATTCCTCCCCTCCCCCTCTCCACTGATAACCCTCCATGTGATCTCCATTTCTGTGATTCTATTCCTGTTCTAGTTGTTTGCTTAGTTTTTGGTTTTGTTTTTTAGGTTCAGTTGTTGATAGTTGTGATCCTTCATTCTTGACATACTACTAAAATGTTCCCCTAAGAAGTACTCTTTGATTATTTACATTTATTAGTCTATTTATAAAACCTACACTCAAGAGTCATAATTATTGCCTTCTCCTTTGTGATTCTATATGACACTTTCTTCACTCTTATCAAATTTAGTATGAAGAATTGAACGAAAATACCAGTGTCATAGTATCAGAACTTCTGTTTACTGTAGACGTTCAAACAGATGCTTAGGTTCACTTGATTCTGTCCTGCATGTTTGATCTTTCGTATGAGGACATAACGGTGGTCATAATAAGTATCTCAGAAATCTTCAGTGAAGAACTTTCCTAATTAAATGAAGGAAATGGTATGACACTTGTTTTTACTCATTCACAGATACTTGTGCTCTTATATGCTGTGTATTGTTGGGTGCTTGGAATACATCAGTGAGTAGAAAAGACAAAAATTTCTGCCCTTGTGCAGTGAGGAAAAGGGGCACTTACAGTGCACATAAGTGTATAAATAAGATGCTGAGTCGGTAGTTGGCTATAGAAATGGGAGCTCAGAGGAGAAGTCCGGTCTGCACATGTAAACTAGGGTGTCGTTAAAGGACAGATGGGCCCCGGGTCTGGACATAATCAGCAAAGAAGTGATTGGGGTAGAGCAGGAATAACCTGAGGACTAAGCCCGAGGCACTCCAGAATTTAGGCATCAGGCTGATGAGGAGGAACCAGCACGACAGACTAGAAAAGGAGTGGCCAATGAGATCGGGTGACCAGGACAGTGAAGTCTTTGGAGGAAGAGGGTGTATAAAGTGCCTTTTCAAATGTTGCAGGTGGCTTGTTTGTCATGAGTACTAAGACTTGCCCACTGGATTTCAGAGAGGTGAGGTGGGGTAAGAGTGAAAAAAGCCTGATCGGAGTTTAAAAGAAACAAGAAGGAGAGCAGGTAGAAACAGTAGGAGCAGAAAACTCTCACAATGTTCCTTGTACAAGGGAATAGAAACACGAGGTAGTAGCTGAAGGAGGATGGCAGGGTCAAGAGAAATCACAGCATGTCATTGGAGAACGGTGTCTCAGAGGCCAGTCGGTGAGATAGAGGAGAACGGCTGGGACCATGCTCGCGGACAGGGGAGCTGAAACGGGAAGTAGTGAACAATGAAGAGAAGAGCCTCAGGTTAGGAGATAAAGCACAGATGTACCTGAGCAGGTGAGAAGATGTAGTAGTGGAAACTTGGGGAGGTTTTCTTCTGCCAACTTTTATTGCTCAGTGAAGTGCTGGGAGTAACTATATGGAAGGGGATTTTGGAGGATTGAGGAAAGAAGAAAGGTGCGAAATAGTTGCTTAGGAGATTGTGCATGGGAGAAAATTGGTGAATTATAGCACCAATTATAGCTAGCCAGGCATTGCTAAGGGTCCACTTGAAGCCAGTGACTAAGAATTAAAAGTGAGGTGAGTTAACAAAGCTGTGTGTCTTATTCCTGCAATGTGCAGCTCCATGGCTGCAGGCTCAGGGTGGCCAAGGGGTTGGCAGCCAGGGTGTGGTTTAGTTTAGCCGGTGTAGGGAAGGAAGAGGAAGCAAAAGAATGGGGTTATTGGAGAGCGGTTACCCTCAAAGACTGTGGAATCTGAGCTGAGTGAAGAAAGCAGTGAAGGACGGGAGGGTGTTAAGTGGCAATGCAAAGGTAGAATAAATGGATAGTGGGTCCAGACTGAGGCAGTCAGTAGAGTTGGAATACAGACGAAGGTGCTGTTCGGACACAGGAAACTGCAATGAGATTACACAAAGGACTGGAGTTAGGCGAGGAGTAGTTGAGGCGGGTGGGGGACAGAGTCACTCGGGGAGAGGACGTCAAAGGAGTGAGAGACCCGAGCTTTGAAAGGGGTATCACCTCTGTGGACACTGAAGTCACCAGGAACTGTGCTGGGAGTAGGTTGGGCCGGGCACTTAGACTGTGAAAACTAAGGACCACCCGGCTGGCGTGACTCAGTGGATTGAGTGCCTGCCGGCCGGCCAACTCTTCAGTGAATGAAGTAAAATACAGCCTTTCACTTTTGTGAGCTTTCTTCTATTTTACCTTGTATTTTTACCTAAAGTCAGACTTAACGAAAAGTTGCCAAAACAATAACAAAGAATTTCCATGTAGCCTTCCCCCAGGCTCTCCCAATGTTAGCATGTTACCACGTTCATTTTCTTTCTCTCTGTGTGTCCGTTTTCTGTTCATCTTTTCAAAGTTGAATCCGGACATGATGCCTTTCAACCCCTAAATATATTTCAGTGTATATTTTCTAAAAATAAAGGCATTTTCCTTCATAACCAAGTGTGGAATACAATGGTCAAAAAGTTAACATCAAAACAATACCATTACCTATGTTGCTAACTGTCTCAACAATGTGTGTGAAAATTCCCAGGTCATACATTGCATTCGGTTGTCATGTCTCCTTAGTCCCCTTTAATCTGGACCAATTTCTAAATCTGTGGTGTTTCATGACATGGATGTTTATGGAGACTACTGGCCAGTTTTGTTTTTTAGTTTCCCTGAATTTGAGTGATGTTTTCTCGTGGTTAGGTGCAGGTTCTGTATTTTGGGCAGGAATACCCCAACAGTGGTGTGTTCGCTTCGTACGTCATAGCCGAGGGCACGTGAGATGTTCGGCCCTGTTACCGGTGATCATTTGGCTGGGGTGGTGTCTGCCTGCTTCCTCCATTGGAAGACGGCTATTTTTCCCTTTGTAATGATGCATCTTAGGGGGAAGTATTTTGAAACAATGTCAATACCCTGTTACTCCTTTATGGTTTTCTTAATCATTTTTTTCTTTTATCTTCCAGAATGGTACTGGGAATGTCTCTTGCGACCGTGGTTTTATAGAATACTTGCTGTGGTCTTGTCCATCTTCTCTGTGATTGTCGTGTGGTCAGAGTGCACATTCTTCAGCACTACTCCAGTCTTGTCCCTCTTTGCAGTCTTCATTCAGTTGGCCGAGAAAACGTACAATTATATTTATATTGAGGTCAGTTTATTTTAAATCTGATATCAGTAAATGTCAGTTCATAGTGCAGTCCTTAATGGTAGTGGCTTGTCTCCGTATATTTCTTCTAGCAATAATGAAAGCAATGAAGTTTCCCACAGTGTTGTCCTTCACACTCCCAAAAATGACCTTCATCGATTTACCCAGACTAAAAACCAAGGACCACCCTGGCTGGTGTGGCTCGGTGGATTGAGTGCCCACCTGCGAGCCAAAAGGTCGTCACCGGTTCAGTTCTCCGTCAGGGCACGTGCCTGGGTTGCGGGCCAGGTCCCCAGTTGGGGGCGTGCGAGAGGCAGCTGGCTGCTATGTCTCTTGCACATCAATGTTTCCCCCGCTCTCCTTCTCCCTCCCTTCTCCTCTCTCTAAAAGAAAATAATCTTAAAAAAAACAAGTAAGGACCGTATTTGAGGAGAAATGAAAAGATACAGAATAGCGCAAAATACTCTTGAGGACATGTGCGTTCTCTTTCTGCCGGAGAAGCGACCTAACTCTCAGCCTTCCTGTGAAGAGTTGCCCGGGGAGTGGGGGCAGACGCCCTCTGGGAGGGAGACTTGAAACTTAGGGGTAGGACGTGAAATGGTTGAGTTGTAGATATTGTTTTTTCATAATTTCATTTTCTTAAGTGGTTGAAAAACCCATTACTAATATATTTCAATTTTAGAATGCCAGCACTTGTTAGCTGGAAGTAAAGGCTAGTGCTGTGACAGTTTATAAAGTGCTAAAGCCCATCAGTCTTAATCTGGGCCGTTTTGTCTGTACGTTTTTGTTTTTGCAGATTGCTTGCTTCCTTTCCATCTTCTTCCTAAGTATCTGTGTGTACTCTACTGTGTTCCGGATCCGTGTGTTTAACTACTATTACTTGGCTTCACATCACCAGACTGACGCTTACAGCCTCCTTTTCAGTGGCATGTGAGTAGACTGCATTTGGGAGCAAGGGGCGGATCGCCACTGCATGTGCCCTTATGGGTCTCTCTCTTATTTCAAGCTGTTTGGGGCTCTTCCACTAACCCCTGTATTTCTCTGAACTAATTGATTAGGTTTAAATATTAATTCCACTAACACCTGTATTTCTCTGAACTGACCGATTAGGTTTAAATATTAATTAGTTGTTTGTTGATTGCTAGCTAAATAGCAGGAAGTTTGAAGTTAAAATAGATATGCTAGATTAGGATTGAAAAGAAAGACATAGTGGACCTGGATTTACCAAATAGAGATTCAATAAATCAGTTAGTGAAGAAAATGGAAACATTTGAGAGGGGTGTCCAACCTGCGGCCCAGGATGGCTAAGACTGCGGCCCAACACAAAATGGGAAACTTACTTAAAACCTTTTTCTAGCTCATCAGTTTTCGTTAAGTGTTTGTGTATTTAATGTGTGGCCCAAGACAACTCTTCTTCCAGTGTGGCCCAGAGATACCCAAAGGTTGGACTCCCCTGGATCAGACCTAGAAAGTATTTTGAGATTCAGTGGACTCAAACTGAAATGTGGAGAACTGAGAAAGCCAACAGGAATCATTTTTACTGAGAGACTTAACAAATTTCAAGAGGGTACTTCAGCTTGGGCTAGGTTGAGCAATCTATTTGTCCATATTGTTAAATTAGTCACATTGGGGACGTTTATAAGGGCTGAACTAGGCAGATATGCAGAGGAATCTGCATACAGAGGAAGTATACAAAGCTTCTCTAAGACTTTTTTTCCCACCCTTTTTCTCAAATAAGTATAAATTCATAGGAACTTCCGGATATCATACAAAGAGTCCTCTTATGAACCTTCACCCACCTCCTTCCCCCAGCCTCCCCAGTGGGGACGTTTCCTGTAGCTGTTCTACAACATCAGAACCAGGAAATGGACAATGGTACTGTTAACTAGGCTACAGACCTTCTTTAGTTCTCGCTATTTTTATCCTTTGTGTGTGTGTGTGTGTATAGATTTCCGTAACCACAACTGTGCTATCACCACAGAAGCACTCTTCATGCCACCTCTCTTTTTTTCCAGTTACAGTTTACATTCAATATTATTCTGTGTGAGTTTCAGATGTACAGCATAGTGGCTAGACCATTGTGTAATTTACAGAGTGGTCCCGCCCCGGTATTTCCAGTAGCCACCTGGCTCCATACATCATCATTACAATATCACTGACTATAGTCCCTGTGCTACACTTTGCATCTCTGTGACTGTCCTGTAACTATGAATTTGTACTTCTTAATCCCTTCACGTTTTTCACCCACCCTCCATTTTCCTCTCGCTATTCTTCACCTCTGTGGTTCTGTAAGTTTCTCTTTTTATCTGGACAAACCGAGCTCTAACAGTTCTTTATACATGTAGTTATCAGAGTGCCGTGCTTGGATACGACTCCGATCTGTCAGGTAGTGAGTGCAGTTCCCCTGAAGGAAGCTGTCGCCCTTGTCATGCTGCCGAGGCAGGTGGCACAGCTGGTAGGTTTGGGAGAAGCACGTACAAAGGCGCTTCACAAATTCTCGGGGTAAAGCAATGGCACCACCACAGCAGGCCGCCCGAGAGTGGGGTCCTGCCTTGTAGGTGCTGATGTTTTACAGAAGTTGTGATGGGCAGGGTTTTCAGAGTGTCTCCCAGGTAAGTATGGGAGAGTCACATTAATAATTCAAAATAAACATAATCAGATAGATGAAAATAATAGTTAACAGTGATCTGAAATGTTCTTAATACAGTTCAATATAATATAAAATACTTTTGCTGCTTTATTTTTTATATATTCTGTTCATAAATGCTTATTGCAGGTTATTTTGCCGCTTGACTCCTCCTTTATGTCTTAATTTTTTGGGTTTGACCCATATGGATTCCTCCATCTCTCACCAGAATACGCAGCCAACAGCTTATACATCTGTACGTATGGTCAGAAAGTAGAGTTCTTTGGGTTCACTATCTATATGGGATACTATTGTTCTTTTTTTTTTTTTAATGCAAAAAAGTTCTATAGCATGACTTGGATCTTTTTTAAATAACTAAAACTTTCTTTTAAAGGTTATATATATAACTACTAGTGATTGGATAAAAGTGATTTTGCTTTTTTTATTTTTTTATTTTTATTTCTTAAGATTTTTTATCGTTATTCTATTACAGTTGCCCCACTGTTTCCCCCTCCGCCCCCCTCCACCTAGTCCACCCCTCTCGCACAGTCAGTCCCCACACTGTTGTCCATGTCCGTGGGTCATTCATACGTGCTCTTTAACTGTCCCTTCCCCTTTCTTGGTTCATGTAGCTCATCCTGCTGGGTAATAACAATAGATCTGACCTATACTAGACCTGACTGTTGACTTTTATATTTATAGTTTAATGTAGATGATAATTTTCAGTGATTATAAAGTATTAATTTTCTTTAGGAGAAAACCTTAATAAATAAGCAAATTAAGGTATAATCAACACATAACACTGCGTTAGGTTAAGCTGTATAACATAATGATTTGATATATACATATATTGTGAAATGATGACCACAATAAATTTAGTCAACATTCATCCCTTCAGTAACAATTTTTTTTCTTATGAGAACTTAAAAATCATTCAGTGCTTTATTTATACTTTTTGAAAAGTCCAAATTTATTGATGTAGTTTTGTGTGAATTTTCTAATGATGGTAAAAATAAAAAATATAGAACTGTACTGATTTAACTTTTTTCTTGCTCCTCAGATTATGGGTTCCATGAAAGTTTTATCCTTTATTGCAGATGGATTCTATATATATTATCCTATGCTGGTGGTAATTCTCTGCATTGCTACTTATTTTAGGTAAGCAACCTAACATCATTTATTTTTCCACACATTCTTAGCCTGATCTGGATATCTTTTCTTCTTAAAGCTCTTTTAAATATTCGGGTTCTGGTTATTGTTTATTTTATTGTGGCTTTAGGGATGCTGGGAATAGTTTAAAAAGGATTGCTTCAGTGATTAGGTAAGGCTCTTTCTCTGAAGATATTTTCAGGAAAAGAGAGGTCTAGTTATTTATTACAAATACTTAGGCTCCAAAGTGATAGGATTAACTACAGAACGCTAACTCAAAGTCCTGGCTGTCAACATTGACAGCCAGTGTAGCTTAGAAAACAGCCCATGCCCGGCTTCTACCCAGTGACATAAATTGGTCTTCGGGCTGTCGCCACAGTCACTGCCGGGCTTCTTGATGCTTCAGGTCGTAGCCAGCACAGAAGGTTGGGCAGTCCCTGTAAGGCTGGGAAGTACGTGGGCTGCTCTTTTTTATAGGATTAGGAACAGTGGTGGAGTCTTAGAGGTGGGACTCAGAAGGAGTTACAGGACAGGGGTGCTTGGTGTCCAGCACGCGTCTGCCCTACTTGCACATGTCAGTACATCCCTGTCTCCCCGCTTCACCGTGTGAATGCTGCTTGACGCACCAAAGGTGACGCTTTCTCAGAAACGTTTTTTTGATGTTACTCAGTTTGCTTTCCTAATAAAAATTTAAGTTTCATCCAACCACTTTTTATTTTAATTCTTATACCATTATATGGTTATTATAAATAATATGTATGCGCTCACATGAAGCTATTGAGTAATACACAAGTATTGTTTGAAATAAATTCTCTATTGAATTTCTTAAAGCACCTATATTTTGCCTCCTCATAAGGAACTAAAAAATTATAATTTAAAATAAAAATGTTAATATGAACTGATAATCTATTGTCTTAAGATTTTCTATAAAGGTAGAAAAGACTTAGCTTTATACTGTGAAAATCATGAATTAAAGGGAAGAGAACAGTCATCTTTTTGGTGTCCAAAACTAAGTGTTGATTATATGCTTATTCCCTTGAAAAGCTTATTAAACTATTAATGGAACATTAAGAGCTTGTGATGTATAAATTAAGTCATGTTAGTAGTTATTTGGGTTAGATTAGCATCTCTTCTTACCTTATTAGATCATTGTATGGATCAAAGAAAGGGCGAGACTGCTTTGTCAACTATAATATCTTAAATATAAAGAATTATTAGTCTAAAAGGAAAGTTGTTAAAAATAACTCCTTAAAAATGTTATTTTAGATTTCATTATGATAAACCTTGAGTGTCAATTTGTCTTTAAGGAAAAAAAGGTTATATTTCTCCACTTTCAAATTATCTCTCAAAGTAGACATTCTGTTATAGGAATATATGAAGCAATGTCTTGCTGGCATTTGAATGGTAACTTGACCTCATTTATTTATTTATTTAGTTAGTTTTGTAACTTGACTTTATAGGTCCTATTTTTTGAATGCTGCCGTAATTGATGTAAATAATGTCAGCCATACCCAGAGCTAATTTTCAGATTTAACTGTCTAGAGACTGTAAGGCTGTTCACTGACATTTTACATAAAGCTAAGACCTTTCCAGAGACAGTTAAGTAGTTTAGGACTTCTCATCCTGAGGCAGGGGTGTCAAACTCATTTTCTCTGGGGGCCACATCAGCCTTGCGGTTGCCTTCAAAGAGCCGAATGTAATTTCAACTCTTGAACAGTTAAGGAGTAGTTCCATTTATACAGTCCTAAAATTATTTCAGCCCTTTGAAGGCAACTGCAAGGCTGATGTGGCCCCTGGTAAAAATGAGTTTGACACCCCTGCCCTAAGGGTATAGTATTTCCACAGGATGTGAAGATGGCAAGGGAATACTGAAAATCACAGAATTAGCAGTATTAAAATTGCTGTGTGGATAGAAGAAAAGAATAAATTGCTTTTGTATTATAGCTGTGGTTAGCATCCTAGTCTAATAATTTTCTAAAGGTATGCTAATGGCCTAACTTAGTTTGTTTCCTTAAGAAGTCTGCATGCGTGTGTACCCTAGTCCATGCAGTCCTGGGCATGTGAGCTTCTTAGAAAGGGAAGTCAGTGCTTCTTAGAGACAAATGTAACTCTGTCAACTTGCTGTGATAGCTAACAATAAAGCGTAGGCTTCTTGGAGGGTGACAGCAGTAACAGCGGTTTGTCTGTATGTTTACAATGGGAAATAATGCTTTTTTTCTTTTGGAAATCTACTTTATTAGTTTGGGAACTCGTTGTTTGAATCTACTTGGCTTCCAGCAGTTCATGGGAGACAATGATATGACCTCAGACTTAGTTGATGAAGGAAAAGAATTAATCAGGCGAGGTAAGATTTGTCTTTTAAAATAAATGAAGGGAAAGTGCAAAGACTCAAAATACAAAATTAATATTTGTATAATTTGTAATATTTAATTTATCTTAAATTAGTATTTTAGCTAAAAACCTACATAAAGCATTGATAGCAAAAATAATTTGAAAACATAAATGATTGTTTCATCTGTCTTTACGAAATTCTGCAGCAGAAATTTTTTAGTATGTCTGCAGCTAAATAATGCCGTTTAGTGTGTTGGAGTCATTTTTATGTTTACTTTGAGGCAGGTATGCCAGGTTCAATACAACTATAAAACTCATTAATTTAGAAAAGATCGGTTTACTTTGCACAGGAAGTCAGTTCGAGCCAGGCCTGGTTTTTAGAATGTGATGAAGGATCGTTAACAACGTGTTAGAATACACGGCACTCTGCTGGAATCTCATCTCAAAACCGAGTGTATCAAATTCCCTGGTGTTCAAGTGATGGTAGGACAGGGAAAAAGAAAAACACACTTGAGTGTGGGGACATCGACTCTGAGCTGCCCTCCCTACGTGGGTCTGGGGCTTTTACCCAGTCGTTAGTGAGATGCAAGCCGGAATGTGTTGCGGCTCTAAAGCGGGTTGGCGTGGCCTTCACACGCTCTCGTAGGAAGGTGGCGTCTAGTTACTACAGCAGTTCTGCTGCCTTCTGCACTAACTAGAGCTCGTCTGCAGTATCACGTCCAGTCCTTGGTAAGGTTTTCAAGAATAAGAATGAGAAGTCAGAAGCTATTTAGAGACCAGAATTATGAGTCTGTAAAGTGCATCTTATGGGGGAAGAAACCACTGGGTATACAGCCAGAAGAGAGTAAGGGGAAAGACACTTATGCAGAAAGAAGCATGAACTTCATTTAGAAGATAGAACGTAAAGAAAAGAGGAGCTACAGAGAAAGAAATCTCACGTCACCCTGAAGAACTTTTTTCTCGCTGGCACTAGACAGAGCCTACGGGCCACCACCAGCCAGAGCGGAGGCAGGATTCGCTGAGCAGTTAGTGGTGTCTGAGGTCCTTTCCAATGATGACCTATCACCTTTGACTTTGTAGTAATTTAAAGGAAGTTGGTCATAGCCTGATATTTTACTGCAGTTACTCTACATCTGACTAAGCCATGTTACACCAAATTTGAGACCACTTTTCTGTCTCTAGAGAAGAGAAAAAGGCAAAGGCAAGAAGAAGGTGAAAGTCGAAGAAGAGTAAGTACAGTACTTATTAAATTGCTGTAACCTAAAGATTAATGTGAAATTTCAGAAGAGTGTCACTGATTTAGAATAATTGGCTAAAGACCAGAGAATGGTTGGGAAAAACATGATCTATTTGTAAAGACAAGTAACTTGACTGGTTTCACACATACATGCTAGGGGTCTTGTCAGACATGTTTTAAAAAGTCATTAGTAATAAATTCCTGTCCAGCGTCCAGCAGTGTCTTGAGTGAGGTAGGTAGGTGCTCAGTAAGTAAGTACTGTGAATGAATAAATTCATCAGTCTTACTTATATTAATTTTGATTGCTTTAAAATTATACTTTTTTTATAATATAACATTACTGTTACTCTTCTTTAATTTTTCCACTCTTCCATTTGCTGAGGCAAACTAACCTCCTCCTAGAGAGTGAAAAGACAAAAGACAAGACAAACTAGTCGCAGCTTCCACACACGTCAGCACCGAGGTGGGTCTGAGCTGGAGAAGTGAGGCCCCGGAGATGTGAGGCGGGTCTTCCTGTGCTGTAGAGTGTCGTGGAAAAGGAGACTTGTCCTTCACTTCAGAGCCATAGCTAGAACCAGGGGGTGGAAGTTCCTGGAGATGGCGTTCCCCTCCCTGTGCGACGTCCCGGGTCTACCACAGTGGTGGGGGTGATCGTGCACGGGAGCGTCCGCATCATCTAGTCAGAGAGCCAGAGCGCATCTGCTTCAGCATGCAGCCCTGCGCTGCATGGGCGGTTGAGTTAGATGGCCTCTTACCGTGTTCCTTTCCATGATCAGCCTGAGAATTTGATGAGTAGGATCTAGTTACTATGGGTTTAGTGAGGTGAAGACTACACACAATGCCACGTGACTCATTATCCAATCATCTTTGTAGACAACTTTAATTTTGCTATCAAAAATGACTTTAGAGGTCTCTAAGTTTGTAGTTAACTTGGGTGGAAGGAAGTTTTGTCAACATCTCATTAATTATGTGTTCTCATAACTTCTACATTGTCAAGGTAAGTTTATTGTAGTTGTGATATTGTTTTGACATTTTAGATAAAAGAATTGAATGACAAAATAATCATAGCTAGCAAGTATGTCTATAAATGTCTTCATTTGTAAAAGTTAAGTTTGGAAACTATTAAAATCACGTAAAGATAAAAAAAATTGACCTACGATTTTTCTATATTATCAGAATCTCTGATATTCTTTTTTTAAAGATTTTATTTTTATTTATTTTTAGAGAGAGGGGGAGGAAGGGTGAAAGGGAAGGAGAGAAACATCGATTTCCTCTGGAACATCCCCAACTGGGGACCTGGCTTGCAGGCATGTGCCCTGACTAGGAATTGAACTGGTGACCTTTAAGTTTGCAGGCTGGTGCTCAATCCACTGAGCCACACCAGTCAGGGTGACCTATGGTTTTTAAAGGCACTGTGCTAGTTACACTGATTATCTAATGAATTTCTGATGAAAAATAATTAAACTATATTACTCTGTACATATATAATCTATGACACTAATGAATTATTTTCTGTCTGTGAGTTCTTTGGTTATATACTCATCTGTGTTTCTTTCCTAGGAATGGAAAGAACGTTATGGGCATAATAGAGAAGATTCCACTAGAAACAGAAATGTTCATATTGATTCAAAAGAGTCAAATTTTTCAGATGTCAGTACGAACCGGTGTAAGTCTATTGTCTGAGTAATTTTTCCTTACGCGTGCGCGCATAGAGACTGAGGATTAGTATACCCATTCAGAATTGGGGTCTGCGGCGACTTTCCTTTTTCGTCCCTTAGGGTATCAGAGGGAGGGAAACTCTAATGTACGTTCTGGTAGCAGAAGGAGACGTCAGGGATGCAGGTGAATAGTTGTAATGGTGCACCCTAAATCATAGCACTGGTCCCAGGCGTGTTCTAGGCAGGTACCGATTATTCCTGTTGTTTACCTAGATGTTTTTCTTTACTTTTGTAGTAGCAGATTTAAGCCTAAACTCATTTTTATAACCATTCACTGACTGACCCGTATGTGTCGGGGCTTTCCCAGGTCCACAGGGGTAGAGAGAACATAAATTTCCATCCGTGAGAATATAAATTTCCATCCGTGAGGTGCTCATAATTCCGTGAGGAACTGGTACCAGGCAGGAGACAGTTGCCAGTGGGTTGAGAACCTCCCCCCCGCCGCCCCCCCCCCACCCCCCGCCACATCCTTAACCCTGTCCTCTGCCCTGGAAAGGCAGCAGGAAGCCTGTTCCTGTGCAGAACCGGCGCTGCGTGGGAGGCCGGGGTGTCTGTCTCGGGAGGAGACGCAGTGGTGCACACCTGACGCTGAGGGAGCTCCGCTCGGGACGGAGCAGGTTCCTTACTGGGAAAGGGTTTTTGTCACGAACAACAGTGCTTCGCCAGGTGAAAGTGTTTTAGGCAGAAGAAAGAGTGAGTGACAGGAGAGAACTTTTGGGGAAATGCAAGTTTTCTCTGATTAGAGCCTAAAGCAGGAGTGTCCAGCCCAGGACGGCTGTGAATGCGGCCCAACACAAAATCGTAGGCTTAACTTAAAACTTTTTTTTTGTTCATCAGTATTCATTAGTGTGTGTGTATTTGGTGTGTGGCCCAAGACAACTCTTTTTCCTCCAGTGTGGCCCAGAGGCGCCAAAAGGACCCCCTGGGAGGAGCCTGGAAAGAGGGGCAGCTACAGAGATAGTTCGGACACGGATGTTACTGTGCTCAGAAGTTTGGAATTTATCCCAAAGACAAGATTTCAACCTGGAAGGAAGCATACTCAGATTTCTGATCTAGAAAGATCTCGACAACAGTGTAAATCGTGACTTTTAGGGAAGCAAGACCCAGAAACCAGTTTGCTGTCTGTCTTGGTAACACCATCAGGAAATGAGAGGACCTGGAGCGAGCAGTGACCCGGGAGATGCAGAGGGAAGGGTGGACTTGAATGACGCTGAGGGCAGAAGGAAGAGGGGGAGCAAAAGTTTAGTTAAAGCTAGGAAACGGGGAGGGGGGGTTTACAGAAAGATCTGGAAGCTTGCTTACCATGGAATAGGAGGTCACAGAGTAGAAGATCTGAGAGTACAGGAGAATGGGTAAGAGAAAACAGAGCCTCGGGATGATCAGGGTTAGCAGGCGCCCGGTGCGCGGCGGACAGCCCGCACTTGCTGAGGGATGAGAGACAGGTGAAGGGGGGAGTCCAGGGCGTAAGGGAACGGGGCTGCCCTCCGTGTTTTGAAGGCGCTCTGTCGCACAGTTACTTTGAAGCTACTGGACTACTCCAAACAGCAGTGTGAAAATGCAAAGTGCGAAGACAGTCGTGTCCACGTGGGGAAGGGGGGTTCGTGCTCTAGGTCTGTGCTGACCAGGGTGATGGTAACCCTCGGCCACATGTGGCTGTTGAACATAAAATTAATTCATCTGTCCCTTTTTACTTCTTTAGTGTAGCTACTAGAATAATCAAAAGTAAATACAAAGCTTGCATTTTATTTATTTTGGACATTGATGCCCTGAACTCTTGTCTATTGGGAAAAATATTCAGGCTTTTCTTAAAGAGCTAAAATTGGGTGCACCTTAAAGAAAATCTTAGCCAAGAAATGAGATGTAGCAGTCCCTGGATTCACTGTAACACCCACTGAAACTTGATTTGACCGTGAATAATTTTACTGCTCTGACACCATAGTTAAATATTAACTCCAATTCACAGTAGTTATGTCTTTGCACTGTAGCTGCTTCTGAGCTTAGACTAGCTACAGGGAGAACTTTTCCTTGTTCTTTTCTATCACACTACTTATCATGTTCATCTGATTGTAAGGCACCATGTAGTTACCTTTTCTCAATATTGTCACAGTCAAAGTTCAGATCCTTTAACCCTTGACTTTCCTTTAGGTTCATAGACTGTGACCCATAAAGACAACAGAAAAGTACACATTTTTTTCTTTTTTTGCAGCAGCATCCAAATATACCAGGGCTAATAACAGGACCGAAAGGGACCGAATAGAACTCCTACAAGATGCAGAACCCTTGGATTTTAATGCAGAAGCATTTACTGATGATCCTCTTGAACCTGAGTCAGGAAGGTAAGTCCCAACTCGGTCATTGTGTCCCCAGCATTCCTCTAACATTTGAATAACGCTGACTTGACAAGATAAATAAATATAAGGAAAATGTCCATCTTTACTACTAATAAAAAGCATATTAAGCAGCCTTGATACCTTTTTATACCTTCTAATGTTTTCCTGTTTTTAAAATTATAGCATCCAGGGCGGTAATTGAAATCTCCATTGAACACTACTAGTGGCATTATGAATGAGCAAGAATTGAATACAATAAGTCTTAAATTAACAATGTCTATTTCTGACAACCTCATTTATAAAATTTATCATAGTTAGCAATAGCCACCTAGTGATGACTGGGTGTCAGACACTATTCTAAGTGCTTTTTTAATGATGCTGTATTTTATGGTTGTAAATCCAGTTAGATTTGAATCCAGAAAGGCTCAGTAACTTACCCAGAGTCACACAGCTTATAAACAGCAAAGTCAGGCATTCAAACCCCAGGACTCTGGTGCTATGTGGAAATTATTAAACAAAAGCAAATATGATGTGCATGAAGGTATTTGCTATACTATTGCCTATAAATAGCAAAAAAGTGTTCTATTTATATTCAACAGTCGGGGTGGTGGTTAAATCTCGTAAGTTCTGCTCTGCGTTTTGCAGCTCCCACCTCTTTTCTCACGGCTCACCGGCTCAGACGCGCACTGCAGGCTCTCACAGTTGTTGGCTGACCTATGACCATGTAAATCCCTTTGGGACAGTAGCCTCAGAAAAGAAATTTCTACTTCTAGCTGCTGGGGAGATGTTACAGTGCTTACAAATTATGTAGCCACTTCCCTCTAATGCGTTCTTATTTTTCTCTTTTCCTTTATTATTTTTGATGCCTCAGATCATTTCTTTATCCATCTTTCAGGTATCAGCCTGGTGGACGATATCTCTCCATGTCTCGCAGCAGAATATTTGATGATGTTTAAAATCTGAAAGGATCTGTGGAATAACTAACCAAAATCAACACATCAGTTCGGTCTTTATGAACATCTATATACCGTAGAATTTACACTGTATTCTCAGTGAAATGTCAGGGTAAGAAAGACACTGAAAATTAATTGCATCTTAGTAATAATAGTTCATTCTGCATTGAGTAGAGTAGCGTCTTTTCTAACAGAATTTATCACATGCCATTTCCGAAGGGTCTGCCTTAGAAGTGCAGTTACAGTGGAGGGACTGAATTCACGATAAAAATCACTGTATGCTGAGATCAAGTGATTCAGTTTGTTTCAGGTTTTCTTCTCCGAGAAAGTTGATTCTTCTCCAGGGAAGCCGCAAGTCAAACCTAATAACACTATACAACTCTTTTGACTTACATTTGTGCTGTTTTTAAAGAATATGTTAATCCTCTTATTTCCCACAGAATCGGAGACCTCAAATAATAACCGTATTTACAAAACCCATGTCTTAAAACGAGGCTTACTTACAAACATAACTGAATGTAGAAAGCTCTTTCTCACCTCCCCGTGTCTGTGAGTGAGGTTCTTGCGTGTACAGTTAAGATCCTTCAGCCGGTGGGGTCAGTATCTTCAGCACGCATGCTCGATTGGGTGACATGCAGTTCTTTCATTTCTTGGTAGTAACCGGAAATTGTTGTGTGCCTTTGGTATGGCTTTGCAGAGATCTTCATTTTACCTTTATCATTGGACGTGTTGATTTGTTTTGATTATTCCATCTAGGGAGAATCCTACACATTAATTGTAAATAGTAGGATTTTTTTAATAACCATAGATTCCCATAAAATTCTCTGATTTTTAAGGTGGCTGTTTAGGCTTTTTGAAAAAGAACATCTGGCTATTCCAAGGTAGAAAGTGAATCCATTTTCTGTTAATACTGACACAGTATTTAGTTGTGGTTTGTAGAAAACAGAAAACTAGAGGCACACCTTGGGGATATTGTGGATTCGGTCCCAAACCACAGCGAGCCTTACAGTAAACACAAGTGAGCCTTACAGTAAACACAAGTGAGTCTTACAGTAACGTGAGCCATCATCTCTTTGCTGGTGGAGGGTGTTGCCCTCGGTTTATAAAGACAGTAACGTCTGTGGGGAAGACAGAGCGAAGCCCAGCGAAATGAGGTGCGCCTGTGGATTGGGATGGAAGTGTGTCACGACGCGTTGGTTAAACGTGCTTACTATTTTAAATGGATTGTTTAGCCTTTGGGTTTCAGTCAGAGTTGGTAGGAATTACATTTTAAATCCTCACGTTACACAGTGAATATAGTTAGGCAAAGCATGCTTGCAGAGTTTTTATGTCCCTGAAACGTTTTCAAGTCTCAGAAGAGCCACGCTGTGGATTCGCCCAGTGGCGACTGTGCTTGAACTTGCCCATGGCAGTCTGCTGAAAACCTCTGACCCTGTGCCGTTTTTATAGTGCTCACTTTCACTCCTGTGTCCCGGTGTGAAGACGAATTACAGTCACTCTAACAGTATGATTATATGTTTCTTAAAGATAATCTTTCCCTGAATCATGCGTTTTAATTTTTATTTTCCTCTTTAGTGTTATCGTGTAACTGTTTAAAGACACAGATCTATGCAGACAGATACTGAAAGGGATGGGATATCCTGGTTATCTAATTTTCTTCAATTTTTATGATTTTTTTTGGATTAGCCCCCTTTTAAAATAGTTCTCAATGGATAGGCTTTACTGTCAATCAGAGATCACATAGAACGTCCACGTGAGGTCACACACACACCCAGCCTTATGTCGTGGAGTGTGGTCAGAGGGCAGCAGGCCAGGAGCAGAGAGAACTCCGTGCTGTCTGTAACTTCGTGATCGACCTCTGAGTACCCCGGGCAAAGCACGTAACCTCTCAGTGCCTCAGTGTCTTCATTTGCACAATGAAGATGGGACTCGCTGTTTACCTCCCGATCTACCTCACGGAGCTGTTGTGAGGGTTGCACTGAGGCCCGTGTGGTGGCTGAGGAAGGAAACACACTCGGTCGTTCGCTGTCCCGCTCTGCCTGGCGGTGCTCGAGGTGTCGGCCGGGGAAGCGATCGCCCCACAGAGGGGTCCAGGTTCTTGTGATTACAGAGAATCTTACACGTCCCCAAAGCAAAAACTCTTGGGAAAATTCACCAAAAGTCCTGTGAAAGTAGTATTGTTTTATCATTTAGCTTTTGGAATATTTTCCTTAAGTAAAATATTTCTCATCAAGTTTTCTCATAAAACTCAGATGCTGTTGTAGAAGCTGAAATAGAAAAAGAGAAGAAATTAATTAAATTACTTTTATAACTTACAGTGCCCTAAGATAAATTGATAGGAAAGTATAAGGGAATATACTACTTTCTTTTAGTATTAAATTTTTATGATTATAATAATCGAAGTATTATACTTCACAAACTGTAGATCACTTTACGACTTCTGAGGTACTTACCAAATGATTTTGATTAAGTGATCCAGAGTACTCAACTTTTTAAGCAGAATTTATCTTGCTAGATTTTATATACGATCATTTTGGAAAGTTACCTGGCTAGATAAATTTGAGTTCAGAATGTAGTGATTTAATCACTGAAGACTAAGAGTTTATTGCTAGGGAACTAAGTTAATATTTATTAAACCACCTGTGTAAAAATCAGTAAGTACAAAAGATTTCTTTCCTGAAAAGCTTATTAAAATGTAATAACATCTACTGCAAAACATCACTACTAAATTAACACACTTTATAGGCAAAGTACATTCTTTGAAGTGTTACTTCTGGCAATTACCTTTTGATGTCTTTCTTACATAATAATAGTTACCTGATTAAATTTTGTGTATTGTTTTTCTATAATTGTTAGGTAAGGATATTTAGTAAGCCAATAATTCAAAATTATCATTGCTGAAAGTAATAATTCATCATCTAATTTCATGAATCACCTGTAAGTTACAAATTGTTTTTATTGCTCCATCAATAATCCTTTATTGCCCTGGCTGGTGTGGCTCAGTGGCTTGGGTGCCAGCCTGCAAACCAAAGGGTTGCTGGTTTGATTCCCAGTCAAGGCACATGCCTGGGTTTTGGACCAGGTCCCCAGTACAGGGCACATGAGAGGCAACCACACAATGATGTTTTTCTCCTTCTCTTTCTCCCTCCCTTCACCTTTCTAAAAATAAATAAAATCTTTTTAAAATCCATTATTATCAATAGAGCATTTTGTAAAAATCATTATTAAAATAAGAAATAAGGTATAAGCCTAATTATTAGAATTCTCTTACCAAATGAATACAAGGGCTTTGGAATAATTTCATCACACAAGAGGTCCTCGTTTCACAAGAGCTAAATCAAAATATCCCGTGGTTCTATATTTATAAAAAACAGATCAGAGAACTTGACAATCCAAACCTTCAACAAGGAATGCTGCCAGTTGATTGGTTTTGAGGCTCTACTATTCGATTAGATAATCAGTTCTAAAATTTATGCTGTTTATGTACCCAAATGAAATGAAATGTGGATGGGAAAGGCAATGTGTGTTTTCTTAAGTATATTTTAGCATATTAATGGAGGAATTTAATTTATGCGCAATAGCAAACCTCACTTTTTTATCACTTTAATAGGTTTAGGGAATGTTCTTGATGGTATGTTGGTTACCATTTTAAAGGAAAAAATATACTCTCTGTGGTTATAATTCACACTGTTCAGCTGTGTTTTATATTTGTGATTTGAACGGGCTGTGCCTGAAAATCACAAGGATAAATACATTGACACTGAGAGGCAAACCTCGTTCTTGAAAAATCTTAACATACTTGAATCTCCAAAGTGGGCTGGATTGGATTAAATTCTAAATGTAAGAAGAAAATAGGCTTCGAGGTTTATCTTTCTTTTCTCCCCATTCTCATTCTGCTGACACCTTCCTTCCTTTACGAGGCCTTTCTTTAGAGCATGACTTTTCAAGTCTTGGCAGATTTTTCTTCTGTTGTTTATTTTTTTAATCTTTATAGTATTTTTCCCCGTTATTCGGTGGTTTTGTGTACACAGTCATTTTTGTTGGTCATCAGTACTCTCAAAGAAACTGGCTTCCACAGCGGACCCCACGCTGACATGGCAGCGTCGCACCTGAGGTAGTGGAACGGGTTTTGTCAGTCGGCATGGCCGGTGTGCTTGTGTGTTGTCTTTTAAAATATTTTATTTATTATTAGAGAGAGGGGAAGGATGGAGACAGAGAGGGAGAGAAACAGCAATGTATGGTTGCCTCTCACATGGCCCTCACTGGGGACCTGGCCCGCAACCCAGGCATGTGCCCCGACTGGGAATCGAACCGGGACCCTCTGGTTCCCAGCCCGCACTCAATCCACTGAGCTACACCAGCCAGGGCGCTTGTGTGTTGTCTTTTAGATCGCTAAGGAGGGCACTTCAGTGAAACGAATTCTTCTCCGTGTAATGTTTTAGCATAAAAATGGATTTCCAAAAGCAGTGATTGTTAAAAAACAAAACAACAAAAGATGTTAAAGATCTTGAGACTGCCCTGGCTTGAGTGGCTCAGTTGGTTGGAGTGTTATCCTATAACCAAAAGGTTGCAAGTTTGCTTCCGGGTCGGGGTACATACTTAGGTTGCAGGTTCAATCCCTGGTCCAGGCGCTTATGGGAGGCAACAAATTGATCTTTCTATCTCCTGTTGACATTTCTCTCCCTTCCTTTCTAAAAAGAATGAAAAAAATGTCCTCAGGTAAGGGTTAAAAAATAAAGCCTTGAGATTTTTTTAAGGAAGGAATTCATAAATATAACGTCATTGTTAAAATTTTTATTAAGAGGGGTTGGAACAGTGTAAGAGGGTTGGAGGAGGCCTTCTAAAATAGGAGTGCCCTCTGCGGAGGGTCCTTCTTTCCAGTCAGTGACTCTCTCCTGCTCGGAGACCTGGGACCCCAGGCAGTGGTGCTCCCTGTCCCTGTTCCCAGGGGGCCGGCCCTGTGCACCGCCTTCCCCATCAGAGCCAGCGCCAGCCCTGCTGTGTCCCTGATCCCATTGTAGTGGGCGCATGCCCTCCCCTCTCACGTCTTTCACACTCAGCCTGATTTTCCTAAAATTTTATTCTCATTTTCAAAAGATCTGTCCATTGAGGTTGGTGGGAGCCTTGTTGTCATTTTAAGCTTGTTAATAAAGCAAGAATAACGGCACACTCCTCATTGATATCCTAAAAGACATTTGTTTTTAATATACTCCCTGGGGAAAATGAGCTTTTTTCCTCTGAAAATCTCTTTTTATGTGGTTATTTTGATCTCAAATTATTTTTGCAAAAAGCAATTTTACTGTACTTAGCGCAAAAAAAATAGAAAGAGTGGCTTACTATGGCAGATATATAGGGTAAAGTTAAAATTTATTAATCTGACTATACAACACCATTTTGAGTTGATATTGTTCATATCAATCTTATCAACCTAGTCGCTTAGTGCTGTATTTCTCAAAAGAAATTTGGCTAGCATCTTCCCTACTTAGTACACAAAGTTCTGGGGGAGAGACTGTGTATTTATTTTTTTAAAGTAATCCAATGGATTTGTTTTTGTCCATATTTTGAAAACAAGCTTGAAGAATTTTTTTCATTTTAGAAGGTAGAGAACACATGGACCTGTCTTTTAAATTACTGTAATCTAATATATATTTATAAATTATAGCATTGAAAAGGAGTTCTGATATTGATGTTGTTACTTCCTAGTATTTAATTTTTATAAAATGTTTTGTAAGTAACTAATTGTAGTATTGCTTTTAAGTAGTTTAAAAAAAACCTCTCTCAGATAAATTCTGCCCAGAACCTATTTCCTTAGGGCAATATTCTAAAGTTCAGTAGTCCAGTGTGAATTTGAAATATTCCTATATCTGTTCAGTATCTTTTTATATATATCAGTACCCAAGCAAAGTATAACAAAAGCCTAATTTCTGTGTTACATTAATAAAGTATGTGCTAATTATCTAATTCAGTGGATTAGTTGAAATAAAAGATAAGTCTTTTTCAAATATGTACCTGATCATAATTTTTCAAAATGTTCATTATGTTTATTTTGGTGCATGATGCCAAATTTATCTTTAATCAGCCATTGCTACCTGATATGTATATCTGATCTGTGGGTTGTGGATTTAACTATTTTTCCCTGCAGATTTTCACTACATTTTCAAATATGTATTTGGAAAGAGCTGCAAAGTGCTGTCTATAAGTAAATTAGCATCGTTGGCCTTATCTGTGCATAATGTTCTCTCAGTTTGGTTTTGACAAACTCATGGACTTGCAGTTGCTCTGTAGTATTTTAACTTATTGTGATGTAATACATTTTTTGAAATGTTTGATTTGCTGTTAAAATATAGAAAATTATGTAGCTTTGCATGAAATAAAGTACATTTCTACAAATTACTAATAATCTTGCTCATTATTTATGTATTTTGCATCATACCATCTTTAAGATCAAACTCTATTAAGTAGACTAAAGCATTCTTTGTTTCTTACAAATTTATTAACATATTATAAAAATAAATATTTTAAGATGTACTTTAGATTACTTTATCCTTTTACTTTATTACTTTATCCATATTACTTTATCCTTTTTTTGTTACTAAAATAAGGAATTGTAATAAAAACCAGGGCGGAAATCACTGAAATTGAAAACAAGAAAAATCAACAAAACCAAAAACCAGTTGTTTGAAAAGATAAAATTGAGGGAACCCCAGTCAGGCAAGCAAAAAAACAGTTGTTTTTCTATATATCAAAAAGAACAACTGAAATTTGAAATAAAAAACACCACCATTAGCATCAGTCTAGCTAATGCCATAGCTAGAACAGAACTGTCTTTGCTTGCAGATGACATGATTGTCTATATAGAAAATCCAAAAGAAGTGACCAAAAAAAATGCTCCTAGAACTAATAAGTGATTATAGCAAGTTTGTAGGATTCAAGGTTAATAGGCAAAAATCAGTCCTTTCCCATGTACTGGCAATGGACAAATGGACTTTGAAGTTAAAAACAACACCATTTACATTAGCACCCCCCCAAAATGAAAAACTTGAGTATACATTTAACCAAAAAAAAATATGTCAGCTATACATGAGGAAAAAACAAAACTGCTGAAAAATCAAAGAGCTACGTAAACGGAGAGAGGTTCCGTGTTCACGGGTGGCAAGACGCAGTATCATCAAGTTGTCAGTTCTTAGATGCCACGTGTACATTCTCTCAGTCACTTCAACACTAGGTGATTTCTGCTTAGGCTGATGTCAAGTTGCTTCCCTAAGCAGGCCTCATTGCCACCTCATCCAGCCCTGGGCTCCACCCAGTGATCCTAGGGGTGCCCAGAGGCCCGTCTGATGGGGTCCGTCACCAGGGAAGGGGGCCTCATGCCGGGCACAGCCTTCCCAAGGCAGGCCCAGCCCTTCAGTGGCGGATGTGACTGTGTATCCCAAGCCCCCCCGCACCGCTGGGAGCGGACCACAGGGCTGCAGGGAAACTCCGTGTGTTTCCCAGTCAGATCTCAGCTCCAGTCCCGCCTGAATGTGTTGCTGCTCTGACACCCCAAATTTCTGTCCATACATGGCATGAGTGGTGGCCCCCACATTGGATACTGTCGTTCACAATTATTTCTCCAGTTTCCAAGAGCATTTAATGTAGTTCAAATGAATAAAAATCGCACTATTTTTTTAACATTCGAGCATTGTGTTTCTCATACCCCGTATTGTAAGTACCAGATAGTTTTTCTGTTGTAGTTGGATTTTGTTTTGAAACTGTTTTCATATGAGGACTCAGCAGAAAAGTATGCACTTCTTGGCAGTTATTAACAACAACAAAAACCTCTGACCTTTCGTTTCGAAGATTAGCCTTCCAAATTCTCTTCATAACTGCCTTGATGTTTTGGGTTCTGTTAATTTTCTCTTGCTTTTGTTGTGTTTTTAATTCTACTTTTGTACTTAAGATCATTAACTTTGATTTGTTTTGCATGAAAAAGATACGAGGTCTGTCCAGAAAGTACTCAGGCATGTACTATGAAAAATAGAGACAATTATTGACAAAGATACAAGAAACAATGTACACAGGACAGTGATGCCTCAGTCCCCTTCAAAGTAGGCACTTTGGGACCTCACACAGTTCTCCCAGTTGCCATCAGCTGCCCCATTGTATTTTCCTGAATCTCATAGATGGTCTGAAATCTCTTCCCTTTCAAAGGTGATTTTAGTTTTGGGAAAAGCCGTAAGTTGCAGGGTGTCAAATCTGGGCTGTAGGGGGCTGAATCACCTGGCTGATTTGATGTTTCACTAATGTGATGCATGAGCGGGTGCATTGTGATGAAGCTGCCAATCACCAGTTGCCCATAGCTGTGGCCTTCTGAATCATCCAAATAGCTTCTGCTGAGGAATGTCCAAGCTTGACACAGAATTTGATGCTGATTCATTACTCAGTCATTTTGAGTGCAACAGCCACACAGTACACGCGCTCATTCAATCTCATCCACTGCCCCCACTGACTAGCACAGCGAGGTCGTCATTGTTAAGCATGCTCATTCCAGTCCACTCTCCTTGGCTGCCAGGTTACATTAGTGTCAGGCAAACCGTTCTCATTATATTAACAATGGCAGGACTTTTTCTGTACAGACCTCGTGGATGTCAAGTTCCACCAAACTTGATCTATAGAGTTGATGTAATCCCAAAAGTTACTTAGTGGATATTGACAAACTGATTCTAAAGTTTACCTGGGGAGGCAAAAAGCCCAGAAGAGCCAACTCAATATTAAAGGCAAAGAACAAAATCCAAGGGCTGACACCACCCAACTTCAAGACTTAATATAAAGCTACGGTAATAAGGACAGTGTGGGATTGGTGAAAAAAAAAATAGACAAATATTCAATGGGACAGAATAGACAGCCCAAAAATACATACACATAGACATAGTCAGTTGATTTTTATTTTTTGTCAGTTGATTTTTGACAAAGGAACAAAGGCAATTCAATGGAAAAAGTCTTTTCAACATATGATTCTGGAACAACAGACAACCACATACAAAAAGTGAGTCTAGACACTGACTTTATCACTTTCACAAAAATTAACTCACAACAGATGGTGATTCAGTTGGTTGGAGTGTCATGCTGTACACCAAAAGCTTGTGGGTTCAATTCCCTGTCGGGGAACTTACCTAGATTGTGGGTCTGATCCCTGGTCTGGGTGCAGGCAGGAGGCAGCCAATTAATGTTTCTCTGTCCCCCTTCCTCTCTCCCTAAAATCCAGAAGCATGACTTTAGGTGGGCATTTTTAAAAAGGATCACATTTAACACTTTAACAAAACTATGAAACTTGGAGAAGGTAACATAGGAGAAATCAAAGCTACCTTGGACTTAGCGATGAGTATGTACGTCACACAAAAATATGTTTATGTGCACCACGAGACAGGCACATGAATGTACATGGCGGCATTAGTCATAATAGCTTCAACAATGAACAATTCAGTCAACAATGGATTTATTCCACATGATAAACACACAAGTACCAACATGAAAATGAATTAATTACAGCTATGCAACAGCATAGCTGAAACTCACATAAAATGTGGATCAAGAAAAGCTAGGCATAAAAAATAATTTTGTGTGATTCTACTTATGTAACATTCAAAACCAGGCAAAACTAAATTGTAGAGTTAAAAAATGAATGTACTGGGGTAAAACTAACAAAAAAAAATCATGGAAGATATTTCCATACATATTAAGCTACCACTTGCCTTTGAGGAGGCGGAAGGGCTTAGTGACTGGGATGGAGTGCGAGAGAAGCTTCTGGATCACTGCCTGTGTTCTCCTTCTTGGTTTAGAGGTGTTCACTTTGTACTGAATTGCTGAGCAGCAGTTCATGCCTTTGTGTGTGCTTTGTTATATATCCATTTTATTTCAAATTCGAGTTGAATACACAGAGAATTAAGTTACTTTTACGGAACTTCAAATGCACAGAGAATTAAATTACATGTAAGTTGGGAGTGGAGGAAGCTGCATTCCAGTGTTTTAAGGTCATGGTAATATCCAGAAGAAGGAGACACAGAGCTGGATTTTGTTAAGGGCACACTCTATAATTTGGTAATCATTAAAATAACAGTAAGAGGATATGGCTTCACATAGAGGAAGGATGGAAAGATTTTTTTACAAATCCAATCAATTCAAAACCACGAGAGGACAAAAACATTGCCCCACTGAACTTCATCCTTTAAAAATGCATTCGGAATTGGTCAAAGTATAACAGGCACGTGTAGTGAATGACAGCACCTTTTCAGTCAGTGGTATCCCTCAGAGGCTTTGGGTTAGTAAGGGCAACGTCTCGGGTCTTCACCTGGGTGGCTTTTTAATAAATGCTGATAATATTCATCTCTCTCCTCAAACAGAAGCTCCATGAGCAGGCAGAACGCCCGCGCCTGGCCCGTAACAGGTGCTCGCTGAATTCGTGTTGACTCGGTAGACAAAGGAAGGATCTGCTGTCGGTCCTCGCCCCGCAGCGATCTGAGCTATCCGTGGCAATGGGGCGCCTCGTAAACCTCACCCCCTCTAGGGCCGGCTCTCCCTGGGAGGAGGGGCGGGGTTGGAGATTCCGTGGGTGACACTATTGGAATGAGTCAGAAGGGCGCTCCAATGAGTCAGAAGTCCGGGGCGCGCAGCCTCTGGCTGCATTCGGCTCCGCGGGGCTCGGCGCGGCTCGGCGGGGCGCAGCGCCGGTCAGCATGGCTGGGCAGCCCGCGTGGCTTCTGGTCTTCCTGCTGTCCTGGCTGCTGCTCCTGGATGGCGCCAAAATCCTGACGCTGTCCATGTTCGGTGAGTGTTCGGAGGCGTCACGGAGCGCGCTCCTGGGCTGCCGGACAGAGAGGGACCCTCCTCTCTGGGAGCTGTCGGGTCGTGGCTGCAAGAAAGCTGCCCCGAGGGAAAGCACCGGGCTTCTCTGAAGCTGAGAACAGGCCAGGAAGAACGGGCAGCCTGCCGGAGCCCAGTCCTAGGACCAAGTTTCTGCAGGTCTTTCCTTATTCCTTCAGGCAAATCAGGCCCTGCAGATTTTTTAAGGGGGTCTTGACGGTGGGCTTCAGGTATCGCAAGATGTCTAACTCCCAAGTGAAGCCAAGCTCAGGTCCCAAACAGGTACCTCCTGCCAAAAGTATTCACACTTCAAGGAACTTTCTAGTTCCACCTGGGTCTCTGCATGACGGCTTCCTTGTTTCATTTTTTAGCCATTTTCTGGTTTTCCCTGTGGCAAAGAACTCCCGCGAGGAGGATCTCAATAGCCCTGATTTGCTGCCTGCTATGAGAAGCCACAAGCGTACCACCCCGTGTGGTGCATGATTAAGGGACACGGCCCTTATTACAATGTACTCTATTTCCTGGGAGGAGGAATGCCTCAAGCTCTTTGCCCACCAAAGCTTGTCTCCTTGACCAGGAGCCCCTGGGTCACAGGACAGGGAAACTGTGTAGAGCATTGCTGGAGGCGAGGCTCAGAGAGCCAGGCCTCAATCAGAGAGGACTCTGAGGGCCCAGATAGGAAAGGAGGAGAGGAGGGAAGCTTTGTTCACCGTCCAACCGGGCCTTGTTCAGAAGCTGCCCAGATGTCCCATCCCCCCATCCTGGCTTTTCTCTCTGTGCACCTCGCCACACTGATGCCTTGCTCCTAGGGGGAAGCCATTATCTCCTGATGCACCGGGTGGCTCAGATTCTTCAGGATCATGGGCATGATGTGACCTTTCTTCAACCCAGTGGACTTAATTTCATAGCAGGTATCATAGCTTCTTTTTTTTCCTTTTATTTATTTATTTTTAGAGAGAGTGGAAAGGAAGGAGAAAGACAGGGAGAGAAATATCAATGTGTGGTTGTTTCTCACGCACCCTCCCACTAGGGACCCGGCCTGCAACCCAAGCAGGTGCTCTGACGGAGAACCGAACTGGGGACCCTTTGGTTCATAGGCTGGCACTCAATCTGCTGAGCCACACCAGCCAGGGCCAGGTATCATCACTTCTTATTTTTGGGACCAGTACTGTCTAATCGAAATATAACATGAGCCACAAATGCAAGCCCCATAACGTAATTGTTAGAATTCCAGAAGCCAGATTAAAAAAAAAAAAAAAAAGAAAATTAAAAGAAACAGGTCAAACTAATTTTAGTAATATAGTTTATTTAACCCAATATATCCAAAATATCATTTCAACATATAGACAATGTAAAAATCATCGATGAGATCTTTCCCATTTGTTTACGTTAAGTCTTTGAAACCTGATGCGTATTTTACACTTCCTACTGGCCACATTTCAAGTGCTCGGAGCCACAAGTGGCTAATGTTACCACACCGGACAGTAGTGTTTGGACCTTCCTTCCATAGATGATAGGATATGAGTGCCTTGCCTGGGTTAAATGTTCTGCCAAACTTCATTTTAGTCCCCTGAATTATTATCATAAAAAAAGTTATGTTTGTTGGTGCACATTAACTTAAAGGCCCATCTTCAACTATGACTTCAGCAAAAGAGAGCTTGAAATACTCTTGGGCTCTGCTCATCTTCAGCCCACCTCTTCCTCGCGCCCACACCTGCATCTCCCGCCCGTCCAGGCAGACGCTCCGCACACAGTCCCGTAATTGAAATGCTGCTCTGTTGATATGGCTTGGAATCTTGCCTCTGGCTTGTGAAGATTGGATCAAGATGTTTTTCTGATTGCTAAGCATTCCAGAAAAAGAAAGCAGTGAAATTTACCAAAAAACTAATACAGGAAACATTTTCAGAACGAATATACATGAGTCTCCCTATTGAAAAGTCCCACTTGGCACCTAACACAAAGAATAAAAAAACGACCTACAGCAAGGCAAATCATGGTAAAATTTCAGAATATCAATGATTAATAAAAAGCATCCCAGAAGTTTTCATATGCTCCAGTGATGACTAAGACTAAAAATGACAGCAAGCTTCTTAGCATTGGCATTGCACACCGAAAATCAACAAGATTTTACAATAAAATAGTCTCGAAGTCTTTGCTTTTCATATAAATTTAAATTTCTCAAGAAGTAGAAGTAACTACAGGGTTAAGTCTGACCAGAACAACAGGCAAACCAAGAAAGAAGAAGACAAAGTGTCAGAGAATAAACTTGACACAACAAAAGTTTAGAAGATTTGCTGTAAAATATCAGCTGTGCAGTTGGCTGGGACAACACTTGGTCAATAAAAGCATGCAGGAGGAACATCTTCTGGGAAAAAAAATTCTTTAATAAGTTAATCTTATTGCAAATTCTATTAAGAGAATATGGGAGGGAGTTGGGAGGTGGACCAATAGGCCCAGAAACAAAATGAAACAAACCAAACTAAACAACTAAAAAGGGAAGGCGATTAGTTAGTTGCAAGGCATTCAAGGAAATCTCAGCGGAAGTGTGAGAGGACCACTAACGAACTGATCAGAGACTCTCGGGGCCGAACACGACAAGAAAAGTAGGTTTTACAGAATGAGTTCAGGAAAGTCACTAAACAGCGGTAGCTACGACAATAAGGAAGAACAGCAATAATAAACTGGGAATGGGGGGGACCTGATTTCCAGAGTTGCCACAATATACTATTCAAAATGCCCACTTTTCAACAAGGAAATAATAAGACATACAATACAAGGAAACAAGAAAAATACTTCAGCAGAAAGTGGTGAACAGAAACTGTTCATGAGGAAGCCCAGGCAATGTATTTACTAGACAAAGACTTTAAATCAGTGATTATAAATCTATTTAAGGAATTACAGAAAGGTGCATCTAAAGAACTAAATGGAAGTATGAGAACAATGAGAGCAATTGCTTATAAGTTCAAGGTTTCCTTTTTTGTTATTATTGATTTTAGAGAAAAAGAGACAGAGAGTGCATGCATGAGAGAGAAACATCACTTTGTCGTTCCACTTATTTATGCATTCACTGACTGCTTCTTGTCTGTGCCCTCGCCAGGGATCAAACTGCAACCTTGGTGTGTTGGGATGATGCTCTAACCAACTGAGCGAGCTAGCCAGGGCGTGAGGTTTCTCTTGAGGATGAGAAATGTTCTGAAATGAATTCTGGTGTTGGTTTCAGAATCCCGCAGACTTGCTAAACTCCACTAAATTGTACACTTTTCAAGGGTGAACTTATGATATGTGAATTATGTTGCAATAAAGATGTTTTAGAGAAGAAATTTTCTGAGAAATAAGGGGAAGGAATAAATTGGGTTTCAACATTCCTTTTAATATGTATAGGTGTGTGACATTTAATTAATTTTTCTCTTCTGTCTCTTAGGTTTTAAAGTGGAGAAAAAAATACCAAGTTGTTCTTTGGTTTCCTCCTGAACACCAAGAACAGGAATACAAGAAACATCTTGATTTCTTTTTAAATGAAAATTTGCTGGGAAGGTAATAGTTGTTTATTTTGAGTAAATGTAAAGCAATTATATTTGAGAATTATGAATGAATGAATGAGTGAATGAATGGGTGGATGGGAATATCTCAGTCATCCCTGGACTTGTCCTGTCAGACAGTCCTGGGGATGTGGCACTCTGGTTAACATTCCCAGCATGTCCAGCTTTCAAGCCTGAGTGAGCAAAATTTATCCTTAGGAACAGGGGGTGAGGGGAATGTCATCCTAAACATCGACTAAAAAAAACCCCAAATTCCTCATTTTGCCTTTCATCTCTCCAGCTCAGGGCTAATGATGGGCAACTCATCATTTCATTGTTGGATAAAGTCATAGTTACTCTCTTCCACTTCCTTCTGTTCCTTTCTCTTCTCATAACTGTTTGGATGATAAGGTCACTTATAGAGATTGATTTTTGCAGAACTTGAGCCTGACCATTTACAATTCATTCGATGCAGAAGTTCAGGACTCCCTCTCAGCCTTACAGAAAGCAAGTCATGAGGCTCACTGCTAGAAATGCCACGCATCTGAAACTCAAAATAAGAAGAAACTACTCATCTTAAGCATGAAGTCATTGTGAAGAAAACCATGCCTGTCTCTGTTAATAAGAATGTTCTTGTTCCTCCTTCATTTCTGCTCCAAGATGCTACTTTGCAGTCAAGGCATTTTTACATGCTGCCTCCTCCATAAAATCCATTTATTTACTCCACTTCTCTAAACTTCTCTATACCACTGTCTTACCACTTAATTGTGTACTTTGTCTTTTTCATTAAAAATATCTGTTGGAGACTTCATACGTGCCAGGCAATGTAGGCATTAGAGACAGAGCAGAGAATGGAAGAGGTTAAAAACCAAATTAAAAAATAAAACAAAAAACAACCAACCCCAATGCTCCCTCTCTTCTCTCCTCCAACTGGAGTGTGCAGGGAACACGCACTTTTGGAGTGTGTCTCCCACGGCCTCGCACTGCGTTTCTGCACGTCTTTTCTCTCCCTGTGTTAAGTGAAGGTTTGTATTTTCATGAGCTAGTTTCCAAACATTTATCCTGCATGCCCTCAGCTTCTCCTAACTATCCCATGTGTTACTTCAAATGCCTTTTTTTTGAAGTTTAATTTTTTTAAAGATTTTATTTATTTATTTTTAGAGAGAGAGGAAGGAGAAAGAGAGGGAGAGAAACAGCAATGTGTGGTTGCCTCTCACATGGCCCTCACTGGGGACCCGGCCCGCTACCCAGGCATGTGCCCTGACTGGGAATCGAACTGGGACCACCTGGTTCCCAGCCCGCGCTCAATCCACTGAGCTACACCAGCCAGGCCTGAAGTTTAATTTTTAAAAAATCCCACCGTAGTGGCTGCTAGACTAAGTAGACGGTTTCTATGCTTTCATAACGCCTAGTTCTTTCTTTTGAAGTACTGAGAACACTTATTAATGTTTAATTTGTTATTTGTAGTGATTTGTTCAACATTTGCTTTCCCTGTTAAACTGTAAGCTCCATGAGGACAAAGGCCACTTTTTCCTGTCACAGCATGTGGCACAGTATGGTAGCCACAAAGAAACATTTATGTCACTATCTGCAGATCAAGAACTATTAAAATACTAGACCAAACTATGTCACATCTTTCTTGACTAGCTTTTGACAGTTACTGAATCCTTTGATTTGTCCTGTATATAATTAGGAAAATTATCCTGACTTGAGCATTGAATTCAAGAAGCTCCTTAGGCTACTCTCTTTATGGCTTTAGCTAGCTGGGTTTTTTTTTTTTAATTTTAATTTTTGTGTTTTGAATGATCCAATCAGAGCACCTTCATCAAATTTACTCTCCCCTAAGCTGACTGTGCATTTGGTCACATTTATTTTCCCCTCATAATGTCATGCCCTTTAGGAAGACGCCTGTCCTGCCCATCACACTGCTGAGAAGCCAAAAAAGCTGCTCTGGCTGGCCCCCAACCATCATCAGCAATTATCTGTCCAGAAAAGGTTTTCTTTATTGACATAGAAGTTGTAACAACTTTTGTCCCAACGTTATTTCACTTCATCTTATTCTTTCTTCTGAACCAGTGTTAAATATAGTTGAACCACTAAAAAGCACACAAATGATGGTCCACCCAGTGCTCTTCCATCGGGACAGATGCACGTTTGCTTTCTCTCTCCCTCCAGGATAGGAATTCTCAGTCCTGCCTGCACATTACAATCACCTGCGGAGCTTGGAAAGAATGCTTAGGGCTATGTCCCACCTTCAGAATGTGTTCCGTAAATGATTTATGGTGCACTACCGGCATAGACGTATTTGTAAAGCTCCGCAGAAATGAAACCGTCAGGGTAGAGAACTGCCCCATCCCTCCTCAAGCCATGTCTCTGTCCCCCTCTCTCATGTCACTTCCAGAGGACACAGGGCAGGGTTCTAAGTGTCCGGCCTTCACTTTAGCAGAAGGCTGACTGCTGATTCCGTTCATGAATTGACTACCTAATTCCTGGGCTGAGGAAATGGGAATATCACTTGTCAGCTGATACTCTGTATAATTGTAGCACACGTTTAAACATTATTATAAGAAAATTAAATAAATCCCCCCCCCCAAAAAAACGAAAGAAAGCCTCAAGTAAAGGCTGTCAGAACATTAATCCTCAGTGGGTTTTTAAGAATCTGTATCACAGAAGAGGCCCTTAGGGATGGAGCAAAGTGCCAAGTCCTTATTCACCGACCCTTCAAAGTGGTCCCTGGCCACAGAAACCGTTTGGGAGGGTTTTCTGCCAGTGGAGTGTGACTCAAGAGCTGAAAGCAGGATCCTGGCAGATGTCCCCTGGCACACAGCGTCTAGAGGAAAACGCTGTCCCCATGGGAAATGCAGTTCTTCCCCTTGGGTTCATGGGATCCTGTCACCAGGGTGCTCACATCCCCAGGAAAACAAGTCCTACACATGGGTAGAGTTGAGAGCAAACAAAGTTATCTGATCAGCCAAGCTCACCCAGGGTAGAGCATCCTAAGTGCGCTTTGGCCTTCAGCCCTCAGAGATCAGAGACACTGGCCATTGCTGGTAAGGTCTCCCAGAGCAAAGCAAGAATGGCATCAAAATATGGGCAGGATGAGGAGAAGAAAGGAAGAGGGAAGAAAGCAGGATCGTTCTAAGCATCTGAAAGAATTGTACCAAAGACAAAAGCAAGGAAAAGGCACGATGGATTTGAGGTCAGAAAAACACCAGTGTCTGGAGCAGAAAGGTCTCTGGCCGGAGCAGCACAGCAGGCAGGCAGGCGGCTGCCGGAAGGGCCTTTTCTTCTTGTGCCAAGAGTCTTTTGAGTGTTTCCTTATGAACACTTTCCATGAATATTGAATATCTCTCACTTCTGTTTTTCAGAGACTCATTTACAAACTTGTTGAAGTTCATGAAGGCACATGCAACTCAGTATAGTCATCTGCTGAGAAGGACCGATGTCATGGGCCCCTTGAAAAACGAGAGTTTCGACCTGGTGGTGGTTGACGGCACAGATGGCGGTGCTTTCCTGATTGCCGAGAAACTTGGAAGACCGTGGGTGGCCCTGCTTCCTGTCACATTCGGAGTCCTGAGTTTTGGGCTGCCTGAGCCTGTATCTTATGTCCTAGCGTTCTATTCCCCCCTGACAGATCGCATGGATTTCTGGGGACAAGTGAGGAACTCTCTGATGTTCTTCGTGTCTACCTGGACGGAATGGTATATCAATGCCCAGTTTGATGACCTGATAAGGGAACATTTTCCAGAAGACTCTAAGCCAGTGTTATCTCATCTTCGACAAAAAACAGAACTGTGGTTTGATAATTCTGACTTTGCCTTTGACTTTGCCCGGCCCCTGCTTCCTAACACTGTTTATATTGGAGGTTTAACGGACGAACCTGTTGAACCACTACCCCCAGTAAGTAAAACCTTTGTACTCAGGCATAATGGAAACGCAGGTTTATCTTGGAAAGAAATTGCTAAGTGGTAGTGCAGGGTAATTGTACAAGTCGTGTGAAGCAGTGCCCCCGAGTTTCAGTTACTCCACACCCAACCCTGGATGTTGTCGGTCTTTCTGTTTTAGCTCTTCTGGTGAGGGTGAAATGGTACCTCCAGTGTCCACGTTCATTTCCTGTGCTGTCTGACATTGTTAAACCGTTCTTGATCTGTTGATAGTCATTTTAAAATTTTCCCTTTTGAATGGTGTGTTGACCTTCAGCCCATTGTTAGTTAGGCTGTTTGTCTTTTAGTTCTGGATTTGTAAAAGTTCTTTATATGTTCTAGATAAAGATCTTTTCACACTGTGAGTACTTTTCTTAATCTGCAGATTGTTCGGTCACTTTTGTACTGTTGCGCTTTGAGGAACAGAAGCTTTTATTGGGTTGGCCATTTAGTTGATTTCGTTTTTTGGTTCATTTAG
>PVJI01012831.1:0-50125 GCA_004026765.1 Micronycteris hirsuta | reverse complement strand
CCCCACCTTTCCTGCCCAGGCTCTCCAGCTGCCACCTTGATGTGAATACTCTCCTCCTGGCTGCCTGTCTCCGCCGCTCCTGCTGGTCTGGATGAATGTGTCTTCTTTAACTTCTTGGTTGTTGGACTTCCATAGAGTTCAATTTTCTGTTGGTTCTGGTGTTTTTTGTTTTTAGATTTTTTGTTGTCCTTCTTTTAGTTGTGTGAGGAGGCACAGTATGTCTACCTGCACCTCCATTTTGGCCGGAAGTCCCAATGTGAACGTCTTTGCCAACTATACAGGCTGTGTTTCTGTGGCTGTGGCCTTTGTAGCAACGATGAACCCTGAGTATACAGGCTCAGGTCATCAGTTCAATAGACATGTTCTTGGAAAACTCTGTGACTGAAAATGTAAACATCTACTTGCCTTGTTGGTATTTATCACTTCACATCATCCTCAGTTTGCTTATCAGTGATATGAAGACTTCACTCTGGTTTTTGCTTTTTTTCCTCAAAGTTAATGATCAAACATCCAACCTGAAGAAGTTTAATAGTCACTACTGCTAAAAAGATACAAAAATCCTTCCTTCAAGAAATTTACCAATTAAGGTGATTATTCTTTTTAGAAGTGTTTGTGGGGATTTACTGGGGTTGTACCAGGGTGGGTTCAGTCTTACAAGATGGAGTCCTTACTCTTCAAAATGTCCTTGTGTGGGTGGGGGGGCACAAGGATGATAAACATGTGTTGAAGCATGAACGTTTGGAGTCAGATACTCTCAGAGCATTATCATTTAATTAATGCTTTTTATTGTGAGCTACTGTAGGAGGTAGGCAAAATTGTAACAGCCATCTGATAACTAACCACTTCTCTGGGTTAAAAACAATTATTTTTTTTTAAGAAAAAGATACAAAGTGGTAGAATTCAAGTATTGATAAATATATCAACTGCACTGATAGTTGTAAAACTTGGCAGGTTTATTTGAAATTTAATTATATCCAAAGTAATTAACAGTTAAGTCAGGGGTGTGAAACTCATTTTCACTGGGGGCCACATCTGCTTCGTGGTTGCCTTCAAAGGGCCGAATGTGATTTCAGGACTGTGTAAATGTAACTACTCCTTAAGAGTTAAGCGAGAGCTTGGCACTGGCGCTGGGTAGAAACAAGGTGCCGGGCTGGATGAAACACGGTGGAGGGCCTTGTGTTTGCCGCCTATGCAGTAAATGTAATTTGTGACTATCTTTATGTCTTCCTTGAGCCACGTGTTATGAGTTTCTAAAATCTATTAAAACATGGTTTACAGACAAGTTCCCATTTTAAGTAAGTGAACACAGGTTCTTGTAATAAAAACAATTGTCTACCACCCAAAGTCAAATCTTCTGTCTCAATGTATTTGACTTCCTTTATTCTTTACTAATATGCAGATGATGTATCATAGAGTCGTACACTTGAAACCTATAAAATTTTGTTAACCAATGTTGCCCCAATAAATTTAATATACCCCCAAACCCAATTATCAGCAAGAGGGTTGTTATTTCTGACTACTTAATGGAAGAAAATCACAACAGAAAAGTCTGCTATTTAATCTTTGTAGGTACCATCATCTCAGTTCTTTAATCAGCTAACTAAATCTCTTTGTTAAGTATACTGGTAATTAATCTAATTGTTTAAAATCCAGGAAGCAGAGAAAGACCCTTAAATAACCTGTTTAGTCAATTCAGTTTCACTGCTTAGAAACCAATGATAACAGTTTATGGAGCATTCCTGAGCACTAACACTGGAAAGGCATCTTGCTATAAGTACTGGAAGAGATTAAAAAATGACATGGCTCATGGCACTTGGTTCATATTTGTTTCCTTTAAATGGTTTTCCACTTTCAAGTATTTGAGAATGTGGGGCATACTATTTTGATCAACATTATATTTGTCTACCTCAGACAAATTTGGGAGATTTGAGTTAAAGCACAACAGTTGATATTCACAAATTTCATTCCACCATTGTGCAGTTATAGCCTGGCGATCACGCGCTCCGACCGCGTGTACTGCACGAGAAGGTGTGGTAGTTCTAGTTCAGGTTTATTTCAGAATCCCACATCACCACTAGACACTCGCTAGTATGCTCAGAATCTACACTTTCTGAGACAGCGCGAGTGGTTGCAAACAGCATGATGAATGAAGCCTATGGCTTGTGACAAATCTGGCTTTTGTCTTTGTGAGCAGAGGTCTCATTTTAGGAGGCCCCATGCAAAGATACTGTGAACTTGAATCCAGCTTCACTGTGCTTAGCCCACGGCCTGGCACAGACGAGACACTCAATGTGTGTTAGTTCTGCCGCCACAACCACCAGATGACCTCAGGCAATTATTTGAGTCTAAAGTGAAAGTCTCCATTATATTTACATTGCAATATTACTGCAGAAATTATGAGAAAGATTACACAAAAAGTGAGTATCATGGTGGCCCATAAATAGTAGATCTAAGGAAATTACAGCTGCAATTACCACTGATGCTATTGTCACTGTAATGATTACCATTGAGGCTGGAAGGATATCCACTTCTGCTAAGCCATGCACTCAGTACGACACACCGTGACAATGGAGTGTAGCAATGCTCTTAGGCTTTGACAGTTTTGAAACAGGTAAAACTTTGTATCAACTGCTCTTTTGATAACTGGGAATTGGCATCATCATATATTTGTTTTGTAGGTACACCATACAAAGCTCTTCATTAATCCACTGATAACATCTTGTATTTTCTTCCACTCAATCAGAACTTTTCTGTGCCAAACAATTAGTCATGCTTTCATCAAAAGCAACCACTACCTAAAGAAATGTTGATGTTCTCTGGAACTTCATCTTTCTTGCATTTTCATAGTTGTCGTGGGAAATTAAGACCAGAGCCACAGCCTCTAGAATAGGAATTACAGAGTTCAGAAAACAGCACAGGATATTTTTCTTGTTGTCTGAACTGTTGACAGTTGCCACGCATTGCAGAATGACTTTGCACTGAAAATGTTCTTGCTCCACAGATTTATTCATTTTATGATTGCCAGGATCATTGAAAGTAAATTTCAGATTCTACAAAAGGAAAATAACAAAGAGACTATGTGGCAAGAGTCTTTTGTGTTTGACAGAAAATCTTATTCTTTTGATTGATTCAGATCTTTGGGAAAAACGGAAGTGATAAACAAAAAACAACATCAAACACAGATGCCAGAGGTGGATATTGTTGCATGAAACCTTTACTTTGTTGATTATTTGCAAATTGTGTTCTAGTACTATATTCTCATTTGTTAAGAGATTTTGGAAAGTAACCCGATTGTAAGTTTCATAGAGTTTGATATTGCGGCATAATTCTCAATTGCGTTCATTTTTCTCTTCATCCTTTTGGTAATGGAATCTTCCACATTCTAGTTGGACACACAGATCCCATTCCTGAGGCTTCCATGAGGTAGGTATGTGATTAAATTATTGTCAGTGGGATGCAAGCTGCCCCGTAGAAAGAGACTGTTTGCTAGGTATTCTCTTTCCCTCGTCCTGTGGTATGGAATGGAGAAGGGATGCTGCAGATGAGAACTACATCTTGGGGAATGGTGGAGCCACAAGTTGGAAGGATACATCAAAAAAGTGAATTTGATTCTATGAAAATTAGACCTTAATTAAAAAAATAGAAGAGACTGGGTTCCTAGAGGACCTCATGCAATAGAGTCAGTCCTTCCCACAACCTCCACACTCCTCTGTTGAAGGGAAATATGCTCGAGCTCTGCTTTGAGGCACTGCGTCCTGGGGTAGCTGTGCCGCAGCAGTCTGGCTCTGCCTGAGTTACTAGAGGTGTGCTAAAGTCCCCACACATGCTGCTTTCCCATCGGATGCAGGGCTAGTGGGAAGGGAAAAGGAAAGCAGCTTCTGTAATGCTTTTCTCCAGAGGGATGGGTGACGCTCACTGCACATCACGGGTACTTTTTAGCTTATTCTGTGTCCTCAGCGTCTATCCCAGTTTTCATTCTTATTTTTTCTGTTGTTTGTTAAGTGAAATTGAAATGGCTGTGCTATGGCTATTATAATCTAGTATAAGAGTAGTGAAGTGATTATAAGTTCTAAGTAAAATGACCACTATTGACTTGTTTTTGTAGATAAGTAGGGCAACAGGGAAATATGGGAAGAATGACTTTTGCATGGGAAATAGAACAGAGGACAATGTCAACTGTGATAACATGAGGAAGGGGTGTTTTGTGTTGTGCGTCGATGGCAGGTAACTTTACCCTTTGCTAAATACATGACCCTCTATTTGAAAGGAAATAGGGAAGCTGTGCAGACCCCAATGAGACTCCTGCTAACATATTTAGTCTGTGGTCTGTGTCTGTTCACTCAAACTCCGAGATGTGTGGCTGCCATTTAGTCACATTGGAAGGAGTTTAGCATCAGTCCCCCAGGGAAGAGCTGCGGGAAAAGAAGCAGGTGTGACACGTCACAGTGAGAATACAACACAGACTTCCTTTCATGTCCAGGTGCGGGTGTGTTTTTGTCTCCCTGGTACTTTGGTACCTCTGGGATGGTAAATAGCGCAATGAGTCACTCAGAAAGTAGAAACAAAAAGTGTTGCTCTGTCTGCTATTGGGCTTTGTGCCCAAGAAGTGTTCTCGGAGAGGCTTGGGGAGCACTGTGCTTCCCTATCTTCTCTAGGCAGCGTTTTATTGTCTCACGTTATAGCTATGTAAGTAAACGTATCCTTCTAAGTCACCAGTGCCTTAAATGTCTTCTATATTTTCCCAGAAATGAGAGAGAAAATGATTTTTTAACATGGGAAGTTTGATGAGTTGAGAAATAGTTTAAATTCCTTATTTTGGCATGACAGGCCCCCCGTCCGCCTCCTGGCTGCCTTCCCTCTCCCTGTGATCGGCTCTCAGATGGCAGAGGCACTGGGGTCATCAGACTGGATTACGGTTTTGCGCTGCAAAGCTTGACCCATCATTCCTTCAGATTCTTAGTAAATAAGACTGACCCATGACCTTCCCCTCCATAATTTTATTTTTACCCCCATGAGGGGTTTTGGCTCTAGTTGATTGGGTGCAGAGGACAGTCCTGAGACCCTGAGACGCTTCTCCAAGAAGGAGGTGGTTCAGGAACTGAGAGGCCATGCTGTGTGCTCACTCTCGGCCGGGGCACCAGCGTGCCAGGCCAGCTTCGGAGGGAGACCACAGCTCTGGGGCCCAGCCCTTTCAGCTGCTGCCTTCTTTCCTAGGATCGTTAACAAGCATGCTAATTAGTGGCAATTTCCCTGGTGGTTTTTGTGATGTGGGGATTTATCCACTAAGAAATGGCCTGGAACCGCAAATTCATTTAAAATAGTCGATGCTACTGGATATAGAAATAACTCTTGTCTATGTTGATCCTAGCTGGTAACCAGTGACCAGGAGGTGAAATCTTGGGAACAGAGGCCTGGGCTTCTGACTCAGCAGAAACCACCGTCTGACATTTTTAGCCTCTTCTTTGGCTCTGTCCTACTGTAGAGACTATTCTTCCTTCAGGTCAAACTTGACAAAATTTATCTACCAGATCATATTCTGACATGTACCAACTGCTCCTCTGCTAATAAAATTGGGCTTATTTCTCATTATCCTTTTTTAAAATCTTTACCCAAGGACATACTCATTGATTTTAGAGAGAGGGGAAGAGAGGGAGAGAGAGAAACATTATTGTGAGAGAAACATCAATCAGTGATCTCCGATATGCTCACTGACCGGGGACTGAAACTGCAACTCAGGCATGTGCCCTGACTGGGAATCAAACCTACGATCTTTAGGTTCATGGGACAATGCTCCAACCAACTGAGCCACACTGGCCAGGGCTCTCGTTACCCTTCTGATGCTGAAGAGTCATATAGCACATTTCTCTAAGGAATCCTCAGGTTTGGATAACACTTGAACAAAATATCCAAGAAGAGGAGAAAAAGCTAGTGTCACAATAGATCAGCAGTCCTCAACCACTAGCGTCTTCAATGCTAGGGTATGTTTGACAATGTCTGGAGATGTTTTTGGTGGTCACAACATGGGGAGACGGGGGTGGTGTGTGTGCTACCGGCATCTAGTGGGTAGGATTCAGGGATGATGCTAAATATCCACAATGCCCAGGATGGAGCCTCCACAACAAAGAATCATCTAGTCCCAAATGTCAGTGATGTGGAAGTGGAGAAGCCCTGGAATACATGACAACAAGGAAGGGTTTCATGTAGTCTGTCGTTTAGGAAGTGGGTTGTAAAGTTTCATTGAGCATCAGTTATTTATAAAAATGGTGCTATGCTTTATGACAGAATCTAAGTAAAACTCATATTTACTAACATCAAGAAGTTTTAAGTTTACTCAGATAGTACATATGCAGTGAAAAATTGTGCTGTTCACTTGCAAGGGAGATTGGTACTTATATTAGTTTGCTAGGGCTGCTGTAACAACATACCACAGACTGAGTGGCTTTTGCAACAGAAATTTATTTTCTCACAGTTCTAGATGTTAGAAGTCCAAGATCAAGGTGTCAGCAGAGTTGGTTTCCTTTGAGGCCCTTCTCTGTGACATGCAGATGGCTGGCTTCTCCCTGTGTCTTCAAAGTATTCTCCTTCTGTGTCTGTCCCACACTAATGACCTTATTTTAACATAATGACCTCTTTACAGATCATATCTCCGGTACAGGCACATTCTGATATACTGGGGGTTAGGACTTCAACATAGGAATTTGGGAGGGGATAATTCAGCCTATAATAATGTTCTTTTGTTATAACTAAATAAGTAAAGGTAGAAATAAAGAAGCAAAGGAATGTGTTCCAAGGCATTATATAAGGGCTGTTACACTAAAAAATAGTTAAATGCTAATTAAAAGGGAAAGAATGAGCCTAACACACATTCATTTTTGGGGGTCTTGAAGTAGAAAAGGTAATTGATTCAGAAGCGGTATTTTAGGAAATTCTCCAGAATAAAGGCTAGATTACTTCCCATCCCAATACATTCATTAAGTATATATTTACTGAGTTCCTGTTTTCTACCTGGATTGTGTTAGTCTACTGGATAAATAAAAAAAAAAAGACTATTGCCTTTTGGAAACTCTCAGGCACATTTGTGTAGTGGATATCAGTGCAGTGGGAGGGCTGGTGGAGGATAAGGAAGGAGACCCTTCACAGGAAGAGATAAAGGGCAGTATATCAATATTCATAGGACCAGATTCTGAGGATCCTCATGGGCAGGGTGACTAACTATGACCAGGATTGTGGCAGTGAAAAAATTCAGTCTGGATGTATGGTAGACTGGTAATTCACAGCTGATTTCCATTATGATTGCTAAACAGGTTGCTAAATATTTTGAATGTCATCCCCAAGGAGTTGGGGAAGGTGGAAGAGGAGGTGAGAGTGTGAGCTGGATCTTGTGGATCAGTAGGAGTTTGGCTGGGTAATGGGGTGGGGAGGAAGGACAAGGAATTCTCAAAAGAGAGGATATCATGGGGTCATGAAAAGGACCATACTGTGGGAAACATGAGGTCACGGATTGCGTCTGTCTTGCTAACCACTAAGTCCTCAGTACTAACATAGGACATATAATAGGTTTCAATACAACTTTATTAAATAAATAAATGAAACAAAGGAGAATGGTGAGACGCGATGGGAAGTGGATTTGAGAGGACGTTTGGACCTTGTGCTAGAGCTGCCCAGGCTGTGGGAAAAGTCAAGGGACACAGGGTTCCCCAGTTCCAGCAACACAGAAAGCCCCTAAGGGAGTGGTGGGAAACAAGATATCTGAGGGTCGTATGGGAAGGAGAAGTCTTATACTGCCCTATTCACAAGTCGCTTAAGGGTAGTTTTAGGGACTTGATAGCCCTGAGTTTTCTTCCCATCAGTCACATATGAATGGTAACTGTCTTGGTCATGGTAAGTAATTCCCCAAGTCTCAGTTTTCTCATCTGTAAAATTGGAGTAACAAGTGTCTCATTGATTGAGGATTAAAGTATTAATGCATATGGAGTAACACAGGAATGTCACATAGTAAGTGCTCAGCAAAGTCATTATTTTTAGATCATAATGTCTAACAATGGAATAGATCACTTTTAGGATATTCTTGCACATAATTCATCATCTGTTTATTGATGTTTGAAATTTCTTAGAGGGAAGAAACCTACCATTCTATAAGTCAAGTTAAATGACCTCAAATACAAATACAGATAAAAATGACTTCTAATTTAAATATCCAGATGTGGTACCCTGAAAGTGTGAATAAACTTTAGTAAAGGTATAATCAGAAAATTAGCTAGTATGGATGGCTAGCTGCAGAATCTTGCTGGTGTGGTTGGAAGGAGATGATGAAGGAAGTAACATGCCGCTGGGTAAGTACCTCCTCCACCAGGATGGGCGGAGTGGGAGGCTGAGGAGGAAGGGAAGGGCTCGAGAAAGAAGCTGGGGCTGGAGGCAAACTGCTGATTTCAGATCTCTCACTATGATCCATGGGCACTACAGGACACAGGTCTTTGGCTTATGCTGCTGCATGAGAAGCTGCTGCTGCTTCAGGGATTCATGAAGATTTCTCCAACAGAGCTGGGGTGAGGCGCTGAAGTTTGGTTCCTAGCGGTTCAGTAAACATTCAGAGGAAGGAGGGAGCCCAAGGGCCAGAGTGTTTGGAGAAACCTTTCTAAAGGAGTAGATGGGAGCAGGGCCTGGAGAATGAGGAGGGTTTGGCTTGGAGAAGGATGTTAGGTGAGTTTGTAAGGTCCTATCTTATGGTCTTGGCTCAAGAGATTCAGGGTCATGAATCTCGTTTGGATGCTGCAGTCTTCCTCCTGATGAAGTTCCTCATGGAAATATATGCTCAGGGAAAGGACAAATGAGAAATTGAAAAACAAAACCCAAACTTAAGATGCACTGAGTGCTATGTGTCGGACACTCTTCTAAGCAAGTTATATACACGGCATTTAAACCTTTTATTAGCCCTGTGAGTGGCATGTGGTTAAGAACTTAATATCCTTCCTTTACAGAGAAATAACTGTAAATGTTGAAGGCTGTGGAGGGCTGCGCAGTTTTGCCAGGAAAATACAGCAAGTCAGTGATGGAGCTACTTTCTAACATACTCACCTTATCATCAGTTTAAAGACTAGCATTCAACTGTTGGAGGAAAAACAAATGAAAGAAAGCCTATTCTGCTGAATGTGATAGGTCCTGGGCATCAAGCCTGAGACAGTCAAGACTTGCTGGAAAGTCCAAGGAAAGAATGTGTATTTTAAAAAATAAACTTTTAAGAAATTGAAGAAAAGTGCACCCATCTCAATTATTCAGCTAGATGAGCCATGACAGAATGGACACAGCGGCTTAACCAGCCTGCCGGGTGCAGCCGTCGCCCAGGCGAGGAGACAGAACTTTATGAGAGCCCCAGCTGCTCCATTTGTGTGCCACCTTCCCCAGTGCACTACAGTTTGTCCTTCCGCTCCCTCTTGTAAACAGTTTTAGATGATTCTCTAGCTCCTGATTGGGAAGGGAAGCGCTTTGCTCGGAGGCCTGGCTGAGGGCGGTGACAGAGGGCTTGGCATCCTCCAGGGACAGATGCAAGAACTGTAGGCTGTAGAGAAGCACCCGACAGAGAATTGGGAGAGCCCACACAGCCTTGTATACACACAGCCTTTTATTCTAGGCAGTGGCCTGGGACAGTTTAAGGAATTTTAAGGGGTAAATAAGGAAATATTCAAGATTTCCACTGTAGTCTTGATTTAGGCTCTCCCCAAATCCCCGTCATTCGAACAGCACTGTTTTATTCCCTGTGGGGATACATAACTGTCGTGGGGGAGCCAGCCGCTCAGGCTCGCAGCCTCGATAAAGCTGCCCGCGTCCTACCTGGGAGGAATGAACCGGAGAGTGATGGCTGGCTTGGCCCAGAGTGGGGCAGTCCTAGCCCAGGGCACCCTTTCTGTTTCAAGGGTGAGAGCATGCAAGGCCCCGAGAGAGAGGAAGAGAGTGGGACAGCGAGTGAGCAAATTGGCTCCGCAGCCGTAGGGTGGCAGCTCTTCTTTCTGCAGCTGGTTTCAGCCAGGCTGGCCACAGTCGGGGAGAACCCTGAGCGAGGCCGAAAGCCATGCCCCTAGTAGACATTGACCTTATCCCTCAGATAAGAAGCCCCGCTTCTTGGGGCTGAGCTAGGGTCTTTGTGTCTCTGCTGAAGAGAGGGTTAAATAAGTAAAGTCAAGGGGGAAACACACGTGGGTTCCAAGGATATGGGTGTGTTGGCTTGGTCTGGCTGAGCTGGGAAAGGGGAGTGTGGGGAGGGGAGGTGGGATTGACTGCGTATTGAGAGGTAGGAGATAAAGTAGGCAAAGGAGTTGCCGCGGACTGTCGAAGGCCTTGAGACTGGAAAGAGAATTTTAACAGTACCTTGTAGGTTATTAACCAGTTAGATTGTGGGAAGAGCTGTGATGTGGTTGTATGCAATGACGACTGTCTAGGTGGTGGGCACTGGGGACCGAGGAGGACTGCAGGGGGGAACAGAGCAGAAAGAGGGTAGGAGACCATTGAAGGGCTCTGGTGATGCACGGCTGGTCGAGTGTGGCGGAACGAAGCAGTGGATGGATTCCAAAGATGCTGGAGGAACCTGGATAGGACTCAGAGAAATATTGAGACCTAGAGTCAGACTCCAGGGAAGGGCAGGATTGGAGACTTCTGACAGGAAAAGCCCTGGGAAAAACTTTTTCCATTTGGGTCTTAATGAATACAGAATTGAGCTAATCGTACTTTTCCATTTATAACCACCATCATCATTGGTTCTTGTAAGGTCCTCACTTATTTTATCTGTTCATTACTTATTTACTCATTCCTCCCACCCCCAGTTTCACTGAGTTGTAACGGACACATAACATCGGGCATAGTTAAGGTATACAGCATGATGATTTTGATATAAGCATATATCGTGCAGTGATTACCACAATTAGGTTAGTTGACATATCCATCTCCTTTCATATTTTTTTGTGTGTGTGGTTAGAAGATTTAAGATTTACTCTCTAACCACCTTTCAAGTATGCAATACCTTGTTGTTAACTATAGTCACTGTGCTGTGCGTTACAGTCCTAGAACTTACTCATTGTGTAACTGGAAGTTTGTACTCTTTGATGGTATCTCCCCGTTTTGCCCATCCCTGGCCCCTGGCAATCAGTCACCAATCCACTCTGTTTCTATAAATCTGGCTCTTTTAGATTCTACATATATATGAAAATATACAGTATTTGTCTTTCTGAGTTTGCCTTATTTCACTTAGCAAATTGCCCTCAAGAGTCATCCATGTTGTCACAGATAATAGGATTTCATTCTTTTTTATGGCTGTTGGTGCCCAATGTATACCAAATCTTTGTCCATTCATCCATCAACGGATGCCTAGGTTGTTTCCATGTCTTGGCTTTTGTGAATAATGCATAGTTGTGCAGGTATCTCTTCAAAATTCCGATTTCTTTTTCTTTAGATATTTACCCAGGAGTGAGATTGCTTTACTCATTTGTTTTTATCCCCATTCTCCAATCTTCTTTTCTTCTCCACATACAACAATTCTAATGTTTGTATCTTTTTGTTTGTAAGTGTTCTTACAAAACGTTTCTTGTTTTCTTATATGTTGCTAACTAAAAAAACTTCTCATGATGGGGAATTTTGAACATACCAAAAAAAGAGATGGAAGAGTGTAATCAACTTCCTGTACCAGCTTCAGCTACCATCAGCCCACGGCCAGTCTACCCCATACACATCCCACCCATTTCCATGTGCATCTCTACAAAGTAACCTAACCACAATATCCTTATCAATAGCTTAAAAAAGAACAATATTTCCTTAATGTCATTGAACAGCCAGTGCTCAAATTTCCAGTGCTCTCATGAATGTTATTTCTTTTCACAGTTTGTTTATATGAATCAGGATTTAAATAAGACCCTTTCATGAATGAATGACTGATATTTCTAAAGTCTCTTTTAATCAATAGGACTCCCACTGAATCTGTTTTTCTCCCCTTGAAATTTATTTGTTGAGGAACCCAGGTTGTTTGTGCCATAGAATTTACCGCAGTGTGATTTTGCCGATTGTCTCTCTGTGGTGTGGTTAAAAAAGTTACTCTGTCCTCTGTAGTTCCTATGAGTTAGCTGAGTCTAAGGACTTGCTCGAATTCGTGTTTAGGTTTTTTTTGACAAGACTGTTTCATGGTTTGTCTTGTATTCTTCCATCAAGATGCACATAATATTTGCTGTGTGGGAGAGTGTGTGTGAGATATTAGCAACCGTTGATGACCACAGCCTAATATCCCGTTAGTTTGTTAGTGTCCAGGCATACCTTGGAGATATTGTGGGTTTGGTTACAGGGCACTGCAATAAAGTAAGTTGTAATATTTTTTTCTTTTTAAAAACAATTTTTTTAAAATTTATTTTCAGAGAAAGGGGAAAAGAGGGAGAAGGACAGGGAGAGAAACATTCATGTGCAAGAGAAACATCGATTGGTTGCCTCTTGCATGTCCCTAACTGAGAACATGGCCTGTTATCCAGGTATGTGCCCTGACTGGGAATCAAACCAGCAACTTTGTGCTTTGTGGGACAACCCCCAACCATCTGAGCCATGCCTGCCAGGACAAGTTGTCATCTTTTTGCTGATGGAGGGTTTTGCCTTCAATTTGTAAAAACAAACAAACACAAACAAAAACCACATCTGTGACTTGCCATAAAGTATAATAAAACAAGGTATGTCTGTATTAGTTATCTATTGACATGTAACACAATTGTTACAAGCTTAGTGGTTTGTGAAAAATGAACTAATTATTTCACAGTCAGAAATCCAGGCAAAAGTTAGCTAAACCTCAGTTTCAGGGTCTCTTAGAAATCTACAGACAAGATGTTGGCCAGGCTGGGATGTCATCTGAGGCTCGACTGGGGAAGGATCTGCTTCCAAGCTTATATGGCTATCAGCAGGATTCAGGTACCTTGGGTTGTCTGACAGAGGGTCTCAGTTCCTTTCAGGCTGTTGGGGAAAGCTACACTTAGTTCCTTGCTATCTGGACCTTTCCATAAAGCAGCTTGGTTCATCAAAACCAGCAAGAGAGACAGTCAATCGAGAGAATCCGCTGGCAAAATGAAAGTCCAATCTTAATGTAATGTAATCACGGAGGAGACATTCCATCACCTTTACCATATTCCACTGGTTAGAAGCAAGTCACACACCCCACACACACTCAAGGCAAAGAGATTGCACAAGGGCATGAATACCAGGGGTAACTGGAGCCTCTCTTAGGGTCTGCCACAATTAGGTCTAGCCTTCCTTCTTTGTTTATTGGCTGGAACACTTATATAAGAAAAACCTTCTCCTGATAATTATTTATCTGTAATATAATTCATAGAAGAGAGTCTTTACCAGTTTTCAATACTAATAAGTTGATTCCCTTGCATTCTTTAATGATGGGCAGTTATGTGGGCATGTCTTATTGAATTTGTAAATAGCATTGTGCTGAATATAGCATTCTGTGTGTTCCTTTCTCATACATTCAGTACTGTTTTAAAGATCAATTATACCACTGTATGTGTATCTAACTCTTAGCTTCTACTTATTGAATAGTATTCCAGGATTATAGATCACCCGTTTTATCTATCTGTTCACCCAGTAGACCCAGAGACTGCCTACAAGTCTCTGCTACGGTGACGATTCTCATAATAGTTCCCTTAAGACCTTTGTATCCAGAATGGAAGTGCTAGATAGCAGAGTTTAATCAAGCAGTCAGTTTGTTTAAGTAATGCCAAACTGCTTTCCAGCTACTCTGTCATGGAAATGACTTAACGTGTGTACCTTAGCTTAATGAGGGAGGAAACACCTCAGTATCTTCATGAATTTTATGCCATTCACTAAGCTTAATTACATTTCTTAAGTAATTTATCAAAACCATTCCAATCCATAGTATCCAAGTTATTTTAAATCTCCAAGGCCATAGCTGTGCTAGGTGGTGGGCGCTAAGAGACAGACTCTTACACAAGCATTTTCTTTTCTTTTCAAAGATTTTATTTATTTATTTTTAGGGGAAGGAGAAAGGGAGGGAGAGAAACATCAGTGTGTGCTTGCCTCTCACACGCCTCATACTGGGGACCTGGCCCGCAACCCAGGCACGTGCCCTGACTGGGAATCAGAACCTGCAACCCTTTGGTTTGCAGGCCAGCACTCAATCCATTGAGTCACACCAGCCAGGGCGCTTTTTACCTCCCAAAGATTTTATTTATTTAAGCATTTTCTAATCTAGACACTTGTCATCTGGTAAACTTTTTAAAATCTATTGAGGACAAGGGAAGGAATGGGGAAGAGACAGGGGAAATGACTTCAGTTACTTAGGAAGGGGTGATAGGGACGTCTTGCCTTATTCACCAGCTCAGCATCTCATTTTACAAATATGGAATCTGAGATCCAGAGGTGAAGCCATTTCTCCACAGGTCATTTCATGGGTGGCCTGCTGGGTTAGTGTGCTGACTCCCAAGTGAGGTTTGGGAGGAGCGGGGCTGGGGGGGCGGGTGGTGGTGGCGGGAGACCTATACAGAGGTAGAGAGAGAGGAGCAGTGGCTAAAGATGAGCAGCCTGGGCCATGCTAATTTTCAGGAGCCAGAAAAGGAGACAAAGATATGGGTGGGGAGGATTAGTCTACTGTCATCTCATGAAGACTGTGGCTACTTTACAAGCAGATAATTCAGTCTTTACCACAAGTCTTATAAAGTAGGGATTATCATTTCCCTTTTATAGATGTGGAAACAGAGGCTTGGGGTTTTTAAGCAACTTCCCCAATGTCTTGCAGTTAAAAAGTGTCAAATTGCGATTCATATCCAGGTCTGTTGATGCCAAAATCTTTGCTTTTAACTCTCGCTCTCTCTCAGAGGGTTTCAAGGTCAGTGTGGTTAATAGGGCCCAGTTCTGAAGAGAGGTCAAGGAAAGTGAGGAGAGGAAGTGGTTTCAGAAATTGTGGTCTTAAGTGGAAAAAGTCCTTCACCAGTTTCCTCAGGCTGCTGCTTAGTGGGGCGGGTGGAGGTCACATCTGCTGATTCTGGGAGCCTCTAGGGCACGTAGAAATACTGAAGTCATTTGGGACCACAGGCAAGTGGAAATGCATAGTTGGATCTTGAAGCCTTAAATTACATGCAGTTTCAAACAGAATTTTTCTGGCTTAATCACAAAGTTAAGGAAACCATGAGTGACCAATATGAAAATGGCTTTTGCTCAAGTTCATAAAAATAATATAGTCAATAAAATAAAGAATATTTCAATGGTGTTGATGATAACTTAATGACAAAGTTAAGGAAACCATAAATAACCAGCCTGAAAATGGCTTTTGCCCAAGTACAGACAATAAAGTGGAGAATATTCAAACGGTATCGATGAAAGAGCTGCTGGGAGGGAAGATGCAGAAAGCTGCCTCCAAGTGCCTGTGTCAGCAGAACGCCGGAGGGAGGAGAGCCGCGCTTACTTTGTCTAACTTGAAAGCCCACTGAAAAATTAATGTTTTGGGTAGCAAGGAGAAACAAATTACCAATGGGCTTTTCTACCTGCAATCTCTTCTTTGGAAATGGACATTTTAATTTGGGCATCTTAAACAGCAGACTTTTTTTTTTCCCCTCCTCAAACAGCATTTTAATGAGGAGAGCTTCCAGAAAATACAGAGATTGTAATTCAAATGGCAGAGTGCCAGGCAAGTTGCCTTCTGGGTTTTAAAAAGCTCAGTATTTCACGACTGTTGGGAGAGGAGGCAGGGTTTGCAGGAGAGGCTCTTGATTGAAGCCAGGTGCGAGTGTCTCCTCTTCCTGACGGAAGGCGGGTCTCAAGGAGAGTTTCCTGTGGTGGGTGTGCGTTTCTGGCCCACATCCTCGATGTCTTCCCCTCTGCTCCCACAGTCTCTTGCTTTTTTTCTTTACTCCCCCTCTTTCTTTCTCCTTACTCTTTCCTTCCTGCGATGGATTTAATGTTTGTGTTTTCTCCCAAACTCCTCTGTCGAGGCCCTAATCCCCAGGTGTTGGTGTTTGGAGGGGCGTGGGGGAGGTCTTTGAGAGTGATTTGATTTGCATGAGGTCAGGAAGTGGAGCCCCCTGGTGGCACTGGTGCTCAAAGGGATGAAGAGTCCAGAGCTCCCTCTCAGCCAGCCATGTAAGGGTGCAGTGAGAAGGTGGCTTCTATAAGTCAGGCAGTGGGTTCACTAGAACCTGATTATGCTGGCACCGTAATCTTGAACTTCCAACCTCCAGAACTGTGAGAAATATGTTTTTTTAAAGCCACCAGTCTATGGTACTTTATTACATACAGTAGCCTGAGCAGACTAAGATACTTCCTTTCCCGAGTCTACTTCCTTGAGCAAGTCCACTCAGCATGCTATACTCAAAATGTTCTAAAAACTATTCATAATTCCAAAATTTGGCTTACCATATTTGATCTACGGGATACTATTTTTGTTCAATGTGGCCACAGTAGAACTTCTTTGACCCAGGAATGAGTGTTCCTGTTTACCCTTCACTGAGAAGAGGCAGCATTGGTAAACTTCTGCTGGAGAATTTCTTCTTCTGCAAAACAGGATGACAGTGCCTGCTTTACCACTAGCCTGTAAGGAGTAAATTAAATATGTGAAAGCCTTGAGCTCAGTGTCTACCTCTTAGAAACTTCTTGGTAAGTATTTGTTACTTTGAATGTAAAAGCAGGGTGGTTGATTCCTTCCACCCTCAAAAACAAAGGAGGACTCATCCCTTTCTTGAAAGAGAAAAAGTGAGAACATCCTGAAAAGGGGGCAGGGAAGTCAGAGAATGGAATTCAAAGGTTTGTGCTTTGAGCCAGCTGTTTTGAAGCTGATGAAGGTTGGTATGGGGAAACTCTTGGAATTTGAAGAAACTTTGAGAGAAGCCAAGGATAATTCCAGCTACCAGATGGTGGCAGTTCGTTATGGACATTAAACTGGTCACACACCAGGTCACCTGGGGAGACCCTTTGGATGCACCTGCAGGGATCAGTGTTTGTATTCAATCTGGCACTTCAACCAACTCCCATCGAGTTAACAAAGCCAACGCTCTGTGGTGACCGCCATATTGTCAAATCCAACATGTGCTTCTTGGTTCTTGCTGTACTTGATCTCTGGAGAGTATCTGATATTGATGAACACCTCCTTCTGAAGTCTTTTTTTAATGGCTACGTGACAAAACTGATCTTATCTGTCTCGAGGTCCTTTGTCATTTCCTCTTCCTCATTGTGCTGTTCAAAAGTTGGTGTTTCCAAGGATTTGATGCTTACCTTTTCCCATCCTTTAGGCAATTTGATCAGCATCCTCCCTTCTAATCAGTACCAATATGAAGATGATGCATAAAACTGCTAATCTTCTTCAGGACGTCCTTGCAGCTTAGCTGTCTCTAATTGACCAGCATGTCCATTGGGTCTCCCTCTTGTGTGTCTTTGCACGCGTCTTCTCTGTAGCCCCATTCCTGGCCTGTCTTAGCTTAGCCCCACCCTCTCTCTGAAAGAACGATGGATGCCTTGCCATCGATTTCATTCTCTCTACTCCTTTTTGCCAAGAAAAAGCACTTTCTAAACAACATGAGCTTAAAAAAATCAACCTGATAGATTTCCTCTTAATACATGAATTTAATATGTCGATATTTATAATTATCATATTTGGACTTACTGCTAACATCTTAAAAGAATATATTTTTATTTTCCTTCAACTTCCCCCTTTCTCCATTGTTTTGGAAACTATTTCATTTTTTGGTAAGTCACCCATAAATTTTCAGTCTGCCTGTACATTCTAACAACATCTAAAATTAGCTAACATCTCTGCCCTGCTCCTAGACAAGGACCTTATCATATTTTAATCCTGCTGTATTCTTCCTCTTCTACCTTCCTTATTTTTGTCATCTAGAATTTTAAATACAATGTTTTTTCCCCAAGAGTTAATAGTTAAATTAACAACATAATGTATCAGTTTCTTTGTTCACCATTTAAAAAGCTTTCTACTTCTTCCCTGTTTTTCTTTTTCCTCCTGTGGAACTATTTAATATTTCTTTTTTTGAGTATCTATAGATGAAAAAAGCTCTTAGACTTTGTATGTCTAAAAATACCTGTCACTTCCTTTCTCATTTTTAAATTTCTGATTAAAATTTTTTATTGGGGTATAATTGACATATTATGTTAGTTTTAGGTGTACAACATAATGATTTGATATTTGTATATATTGTGAAATGTTTACCATAGTAGGTCTAGTTAACATCCATCACTTTACATAGTTACAAAAACATTTTTTTCTTGTATTGAGGACTGTTAAAATCTATTCTCTTAGCAACTTTCAACTATGCAATACGGTATCATTAACTATAGACACCATGCTGTACATTACTTCCCCAAGTCTTATTTTATAACAGGAAATTTATACCTTTACACCTTATATCTTTTGACCCTTCCCTTGCCCCACTTCTGGAAACCACTAATCTGTTCTCTGAGCTTGGTTTTTGTTTTTGTTTTTTTTAGATTCCATATTGAGATCATATGGTATTTGTTTTTCTCTGTCTGACTTATTTCACTTAGCATAATGCCCTCAAAGTCCATCCAAGAAAAGATCTCATTTCTTCTTTATAGCTGAATTATACAGTGATCCCTTCATATCTATGGGTTTTGTATCTGAGGATTCATCCAACCTCGGATCAAAAACAGTATTTTTGATCCAAGGTTGGGAGTCTTCAGATGTGGAGGGCTGACTGTATGTATTGCTCTATGACATTTTATACAAGATTCTTGAGCTTCTGTGAACACTGATATGCATGTTGGGTCCTGAAACTGAGCCCCCCATGAATTCTGAGGGATCACTATACACACACACACACACACACACACACACACACACACACGGTCTGTTCAGAAGGTATCCAGCCATGTAATATGAAAAGTAGAGATATTTATTGAAGAAGATACAAAGAACATTTACATAGGACAATGATACCTCAGTCCCCTTCAAAGTAGGCACCTTGGGACCTCACATAGTTCTCTCAATCAGCTGCCCCATGGTATTTTCCTGAATCTCATCAAAGGTCTGAAATCTCTTCCCTTTCAAAGGTGATTTTAGTTTTTGGGAAAAGCCAGAAGTCGCAGAGCACCAAATCTGGGCTGTGAGGGGTCTGTGTTACCTGAGTGATTTGATATTTTGCCAAAAAACTCTGCATGAGATGTGATTGGCAGCTTAATCACGTGTTGTCATGGTGAAGCTGCCAATCACCAGTTGCCCATAGCTACAGCCTTCTGAATTGTCTGAGTAGTTTCTGGGGAGACTGTTCAAGCTTAACAAAAATGTGGTGCAGATTCGTTGCAGTCAGTTTGAATGTGACAACAACACAGAACACATGCTCACTCAATGGCATCTACCACCCCCACTGCCTAGTACAGTGAAGTTGTCACTGTTCACACATGCACACTCCAGTCCACTCTCCTTGGCTGTCAGGCTACATCGATGTCACACAAACCATTCTTGTTATATTAACAATGGTTGGATTTTTTCTGGACAGACTATATATATCTCATATTTACTTTACCCATTCATCCATTGATGGACACTTAGGTTATTTATTTTACCTCCTCTGAATGGTAGTTCAATGAGATAAAGAATTCATAATGGATGGTTACTTTCCTGTAGACTTAGAACATCATTTCTTTATGTTCTGATTTTTGTTGTTGATGATAAGAAGTCTGCTGTTTGCCTTATTGTTAGTCCTTTGTGATTTAATTATCTTTTCTCTCTGGTAGATTTAAGCTTTTTTCTGTTCTCCAATTTCAGTACAATGTGTCTATGTCTATCTATCTATCTAAAATTTATTATTCTGTGCTCACTATAAATCTGTAATTTTGTTTTTCTTCAGTACTGGAAACTTACCAATCATTAGTTTCATTTACATTTTTTTCCTCCACCAATCCCCTATTGTTTAATTTTGGAATTGCTATAGGTTTTCTGTTGCAGCTGTAGGTTTTAGTTTATCCTCTGTATCTCTCATCTTCCTTTTCTAGTCTTCTACCTTCTTATCTCCTGTGCTGTATTCTGGGTAAATTCTTCAGTACTGTCTTTCAATTTCTAATTCTCTCATTAATCGTGTTCAATATTTATCCAGTCAATTTGCTTTTAATTTCAATATTGATATTTTTAATTTCCAGGATTTGTAATAGGTTATTTTTCAGAACTATATGCTCTTCATGTCTGCTCATTTATTTATTTATTTTTGTTTCTCATGCATGTAATTACTTCATATATTTGAGGGTTTTTAACATTTTTGTTTTAAATAATATTTTGAGATTGCTCAGGTATTTCCATATTTGAAGGAATACATTTTTCTGGGTTTTGAGATTGCTGTATGACTCTTTAAGGTCAGATTTCACTTAAAATTTACATTTGAATGCTCACCCTGAGTGGCTTGCCCAACCCCTTAGCTGTGGTCATTTTCTTTTCTTTACTGTAGTGGTGTTGACATTGCCTCCATCTGGCTGCCAGGAACTCTGTTCTAGAACCAGGTTGAATATTTTGCGCTGGGCTCCCCCCACACATACTGGGGATACATACCTGCAGCCACTAAACTGGTGGGCAGATTCCCTCAGAATGCGGCTCCACGGCTGTGCCTGCTTTTGCCCAGCACTGCAGGTTCCTGGCTTTTGTAAAAGGCCAGTGGCTTAGGCCAGTGGCTACTCATTTCCTGCCACTTTTTATAAATGAGGGAGATCAGCATTCAGGTTCTCTGCTATGCCCGGAAAGTTTTATTCCTTGTTAACTGGAGAAGTCAAACTTTGGCTATGTCTGCCCTCTTGACCAGGAGACCACGAAGCTCATGGCTTTGGCTTGTTTACCAGTGCCCGTTTATGTTCTATGGCAATACTTACCTGATATTTTAGTGTGGTTTTATTTTAAACATGTACCAAAAATGTTTCATGTATCAATGTTTTGCTTGCAGTCAAGTTGGGGAGCTCACAATAGCCTAGAACTTCCTCTTCTAGTTTATGCTTGTCCTCCCCTGCTTGGCACAGAGCCAATGCTACTGAGACTTGGCCCTGTTGGTGATGCAGAGGCTTTAAGGTAAGAAAAGTCAAGTTCAAAGTCAGGGAAAGTTCTGTACGTTGAGTCGGGCTTTATATACTCCACTGGGTGTCTGAGGCCTTTTTTCTCTGACTAGAAAACCTACCTCAGAAGCCCCTACTTCCTGGCAGTCACGTCAGGGTGTTAAAGTGTCCTTATTACTAGAGACAGTTCTGATCCTCTTATTGTAGAAAAGCATACTTATCCACTTAATAGCCTTTAGTGTTGGTGTAGAAAAAAAGAATAGGCTTTAAGCTGATTTGTGGCTCATCAGATGATTGGCTAGTGTCAAATTTGGGTTCTTGGGCCAGTAGGTCAGTGTTTATCTTCAGTGACTGACTCACTGGTAGAGACAGGAGCTGCTCTGAATGCTGACCTACTGTGAACACCAGCCCGTGTGAAAGCTGATCTCGGATAATCCATAGAGGAGGTAATCTGCTTTACGCTAATCAAGTACCCTCTGCGGAGAAAAAAGAAGTCAGTAATGTGCTCTCAGCAGGAAACTGTTGTCAGAACTCAAGGTTGTGATTACAATCTAACTTCAGTGTAACTTCAACTCTTCTGTGTATTTTTCTCATTTTTCTTGTGAGTCATAGAAATATTTTGATGATTGCAGCAAAGTCTATGGCTACTTGTGTTTAACTTCACCAAACTGGAAGAGTCTTAATCCAACTATAGAAAAAAAATAAAAACTAGAGTTCCACAATGTTATGATCTGTATATTTAGCACATGGCCTCAGAGTTTTCTTAGCCTTTGATTAGAAATGTGTAAGATTTAGAAGACTGAGCCCTGGGAGTTTTGGGCATCTCAGTTAGCTGCAATTTTCTGCAGTTTGGCTCCTAGCTGGCTCAGGGAAGTGTGGGAGGCATTGGGTGTTTTTGCCTGTTCAGCCTCTGTTTCCATCCTTCTAGGAACTGAACGATTCTCCCTGTGGAGAATATATTTTACAACCTGAACCAGGTCCTCCCTGCCACAAAGGAGGCCACGTGACTCGGGAGTTAGGAGTGGGCACATGACCCAAGCAGAGTCTTCCCAGGACATTTCTGCTAAAACTATCAGGAAATACTTCTATTCTACTGGGGTTCTAAGCTGGCAATTGTTTTCCATCCTTTCCGAGAACACCTGTCCAGCAGGTGGAGACAAAGGCAGAGCTCTGCAAGCATTTCAAAATTTATTTTTAATTTATTTGTAATAAAAATTGCATATATTTAAAGTATAGAGTGTGATGATTTGATAAACATGGTGAAATGGTGACAGTCAAGCTAATTAACAATCCATCTCTTCATACAGTTACCTTCTTTTTGCTGATAAGAACACCGGGAATCTACTTTCTTAGCAAGGTTCCGGTATTCATTAGTGTTGTTCACTATAATTATCACGCTATATATTAGATTTTTAGAATTATTCATCCCACATAATTGCAACTTTGGACTCTTTGACCAAAATCTCCCCATATACCCTGGTAACCACTGTTCTACTCCCTACTTCTCGTATTTGACTTTTTAGATTTCACAGGTGCGTGAAATCATACAATACATTTTTTTCATGTCTGGCTTATTTCATTTAGCATAATGTCATCCAACTTCATCAATGCTGTCACATACGGCAGGATCTCCTTTTTCAAGGCTGAAGAACATTCCATTATTCTTTCTTTCTTTCTTTCTGTATTCATTTGTCAATGAACACTTAGGTGGTTATGCGCCCATATCTTGACTATTGTGAATAATGCTGCAGTGAATATGGGGTGCAGACATCTCTTCAAGGTACTGAATTCATTTTTTGCATATGTATTCAGAAGAGGGACTGCTGGATCATCTGGCAGTTCTATTTTTAACGTTTTGGGGAGCCTCTATACTATTTCCATGGCGGCTGTACCGGTGTGCACTCCCACTAACAGTGCATACGTGTTCCCGTTTCTCCACATCCTCACCGGTGCTTGTTCCCCTTTATCGCTTTGATAATAGCCTCTTAGGACCTCTAGCCTTGTCTGATACCTAATTCACCCAGGTATGTAAGCCCATGGATTTCTTTCTAGGCTTTAGCTAATTTGAGTAGAAGTCCTGTCACTTGAGATTGAAAGTGTCCTGTCCTTTATACATAAGGGCCTGGAGTGGGAAGACATTCATCAAAAAGCTCTATGTGCAGATTCACCCATTCTAAGCTCAAACTACTTATGACGCATGCCCAGCCCCCAGGCACACCTAGCTGCTCATGAAGCTTATTAGGCAAGCATTGACTTTTTGGGTGTCTAAGCTTTGAGTTCCTTTGATCAACTGAAGCTGGAGGATCCAAAGATCAAAACTGAGGAAAGGGAGAGGAGGTATAGGACCATGAAGTAGGGCAACTGTTTGTCCAGGGAGCTCTCAGGGACTGGTGTTATTGTGCACCTAACCGTAGGAGGGCCAGCAACCGAGGATTCTCCTCTCTGGACACTTGAACTGCTTTCTGCTCACTCATCCAAGTCTGCTGAAATACCAGCTAACCCAGAGAGTCAAAGCAATTTTCCCCAGGCCACACATTTTCCCAATTTCCAGGCAACTTTTCCACTTACCAGATCACACTTCCTACCTTGGGGAAAAAAATAAGCATCAGTTAGAAAGCACAAGTGGGCACAGGATTCTAAAAACAGCAGGTTAATAAGTGTTCTGTAGATAAAAGACACAATGTGTGTGGTCTGAGTAACTGGGAGCCTCTATAGAGCAGGTGGGCTTTCCAGAAATACAAGAAAAAAAGAACAGGGCAGGTGACTTCTGAGCTTGCCACCTCCTGGAAAAAGCTGTGGAGATTCTGACTCAGAGCACACAACTGCAGTGAGGCTGCGTGGGGCGGGAAGACTGGCCGGGGGAGAAACGCAGAAATGAGTGTATAAGGCAAAGCAGATGTGAGGAGGAGGACTGATTCGTGATTAGGATCTTGTTCTTTCCTTCTGTGTGTCCTGTTATGAAGGGACCCCTAAATCTGCATGAGGATGAGAACAGAAACACTGAAATGTCATTGATAGCAGAGCATGGGTGGGGGGTTGTCAGGAGGACGGGACAAGGAAGGAAGTGGTTTTGTAGGAGGACGAAAAGAGAGGTGGGTGAAGACTGACTCGTAGCCAGAAGCTGCCCTCAGGTACGTAAGGAGGGCACGAAATGCTGGGCTTCCAGGGAGACCCCAGACTTGGTCCTGACGCAGGTAGAGCACATGGCTGTGATCTGGAGAAACCTGCTGAGAAAATGTGGGGTTTCCTGCCATAAGGGGGTCTCTTTGTGCTGACCAGTCCTAGCTACAGTGACATTTACAGGAAAGAGCACACACAGAACAGTAGAGCATGGCCTAGCCCCTCTCCTCGTCTAGACACCTTTCCTCTGGGAGGCTGGTATCCTGTCTGTCTCCATACAGTGTACAGTCCACTCCCTCAGCCATGGCCTGGCCTTTCATCCACGAACAGTTGTGTATCATCGGCACTACATGCTCTGCCGGCTCAATGCCATGACGCGGTGCTGCAGGGACAGATGCCTTTCTGACTTCTCTGTGCCCTTTAAGTCCTTCCATCAGATTCCCCTTTTTGAGGGCTGATGACTGAGGTGTGTACACAGTTTGTGTTCCTAACCAAGAAAAAACTCCGAACTCTGTCTGTGGTGCGTCAACATCCTCCCCGTCTCCTGTCCAGCCTCTGCCCCTGCCTGGTGCTGTTTCCCTGGCCGACCATGGGCAGGAAGCCTCGGCTTGCCCCTACACCACCAAGGTCTTCCCTCCATCCCACCAGCCTGCCCCTGAATGGAGAGTGTTTGCAGGCCAAAAACCAATTGTTTATGCCATTAATGTGTAAAACGAGTGGAAACTACTGCTCTAGGAGATTTTTGTGACACATTTAAGGGTCCTCGTAATGATGTCAGAGATGAGACTAAATGGACAACAGCATGTGTTTAATATTATTTCTATTCCATGCATTTCAATTTAACAGTGGTTATATTATATGAAACACTAAGTGGGGAAATACAGAGTTAAAGGAGCTCTTTGGACGTTCTTTGAACGTATATTGATGTTGAACAAGAGCTTGTAGTGCTGGGCTCTTGGGTCTGGGCACATGCAACTTCATCGTGGCTTCTGGGTGGGTGTGAAGTGTGATGATACAGGTGACTGAGACTGGACTCAGGCTAAGGGATGAGGTACAAGTCTTTTACCAGTTGCTTTGCTTTGTATCAGAGGAAAGCAATGACAGCTACCATTGAAGGCTCTGTGTCTTGTCAGTGGCTCTTTCCTTGTGGTGCCATCGCCTGCTTGGCCTCACCACAGAGAGGCTTCCTTTTGGGTACCTGGGGCAGACGTGGCCACAACCACAGGAGTCCTGCGCTGTCTTCCTTGCGGTGAGGAGCTGGGGCTGGCTGCCGTGATGGGGCCAGTGCTCCGGGATTATGCTGGTTGACCAACTTGGTCAGCTGAAAAATTCCTTAAAATACCCCAGGGGCATGTATTTATTTTGTATTGTTTTTGAAAGGATAAATATTCCAAAACCCTGATGCCAAAAAAGAGAGCTCTATGACTTTTATAAAACTGGCCATGCTGCAAGTTTAAAAAAAATTAGTTAAAAGACTAGAAATTATGGTTACAAAAATATCTCTGCTAATAGTTTACTGTCTGGCTTGGGTGAGTTTAACTTTAAGGTGTGGTAGCTCTGGAAATTTATCATGAGTCACTACATAATAACTGGCTGCACTATCAGGCATCAGCCCACACACAATTTTCCAGCCCTGAACTTTGAATGTTTCATACAAAATGAAAATAATACAGTCTTATGTTTTCTTCTAGGGATGAGGTGGTTGGCACTACTTTAGACTTTGCTGAAGACTTGGGAATTTGATGTTTCCTACCAAACTGAAATGTTTTGAGGAATTCTATCTTGTTTTCAGTTTAAAAACACAAACCTTTTAAAAGAGTAAAACCATGCACATATGGTCTCTTGCATATAGGTCTGTCTCCCCCTCTGTAGGTTATTTGCCTGACCTGGACCATCATCTCTCCAAATGGCCAGCTCAGCCCTTAGACTCATAATTACACATTGGAAGGAAAACTAACCCAGCAAACACAGATGGTTATCTCTGCAAGTTTTATTTTCTCTTGTCTTTTTCTTGCCTTCTGTTCTCTTTCTGGGGCTGGAAAACCATAGATACACTTTCTCCTCATGGAGGAGGCAGTAAATAGATGCCCTTATTTTTTTATACACTATTGATTGCTCTTCAGTTTTAATACTCACTAAAGTGCCCTTATGAGAAGACCAACCTTGGGTCAACTCATGGGAGACAAATGCTTTCCTGAAACTCTTTCTCAATCTGGGACATCTTTTCGACTCATCCAAGTCTTCCTCAGCTGGCATGGTTCTGCTCAGTCCCTCCTTCCTCGACTCCCTGCTTGTCCACGTCCTTCCTTCTCCAAGCTTCCCCGGCACTTCCTGCACAGCCTGGAGGCTTGTTCAGTGCTGTTTAATTTGGTATAGTTGCCTGAGTTTATACCATTACTTCAACTAGTCTATAAGTTCCTTGAGGGATAAAATACTTTCTTCATTTTTATCATCTTCATCATCTAATACACAGTGCACACCCTGAAAATCCTTTCTGATTGATTTGTTAAGATAGTTTGTGTGTTCATTAACTCTCATTTAGGGCAAACCAAGTGACAGACATGTGTTAGGGCTTTTCACCTCCACTGTCTTGTTGAATCTTCTCAAGGACCCTAGGAAATAAACGTTGTTATAAGTTTTCAGGTGGTAGAGCAAAGATACAAAGAGCTTCCCTGAAGTCCCCTGAGTCAGGATATGATAGAACCAAAATCAGCCCATTTCCCCATTTAATAGTTTTTCTGCCATGCCATCTTTACCATGAGAAGTAGGATTATCAAAGCCAAAAGGTGCTTCCTGGTCCTGGGAGGAAGTCTGCTCAGGAAATCAGCAAGTCAGCAAGTCAGCTGAGGAGCCCTGGAGCCTGCTGGAGGTGCCATAGGGAATAACTGTGTAAGCTGCTGGCAGCTCTCTCCAGCTGGCCTGGACTCACGGCCTCAGCTGGGGCTGGACACATTCCACTCAAGTGTCTCTCTAAGCTCTCAGCTTAGTTCTTCTGATTATATATCCTTGTTATGCTAACTGACATCCCAAGGTCCTGATGGCAGTGAGCAGGGAGAATGCCTCTGTATGCTTTTTTATTTGCCCTGGCTGGTGATTGTTTCTGTCTCATGGACTGTGTCCTTGCCTGGCACGATCAAGCTGTGAGTTTTCTTCCAGACAGAGCTTGCCGCAGGCAGAAAGAACAAAAGAGCCTATCTGGCCCAGGGGATAAGGAGGCAGATCTGTAGGAACCGAGTAGGGCTTTGAAGTCCTTTGAGCCCATGGCGGCTGAGGGATCTCACTGCATATAAGTGTTTTGCACTCCCGGGGCAGCACATGTAGATAGCACTGCGCACTGGCTGCAGCACCACCCCCACGAACTCACGTGCTTACCTGTATGGAATCCACAGGACTGTAGCAATGAGAAACCCAGTGCCCAGCAAAAGAGCATGACGACAAACGAGAAGACTTGGCTAACGTACTCCAGCGGTTTTAGATAATTTTCCTTTGTTAGTCAATAAACCAGTCTTTGGGGGGTGGGGGAGATGTAAAATATTTCACCCATACACGGCAGTTTCTCAGTGTCAAATGTCTGTCACAAATTTTGCCTGTGGTCACCTCCAAAGCCTACAATTTAAAAAAACGCAGCAATTATCTCAACCAAAGTGCTATTGAGTGCACTTTCCAGTGGTTGGTCCTCAGGCTCCTTTCCCAACAATGTTTTTGTCGTGCAAAAAGCCCAAAGGAGCGTGTGCGTGGCTCCAGAAGCCGAGAAGTCAGCTCCGTGGAAAATTTGCATGCTGTAATTGAGTTGCCGGGAAGGCTTAAGACATAGTTCTTCAGGCTCGTGATGGTCGTGATTCCCTGCAACGTGCCAGGCTGTCATTGGAAACGGCGCCCTATTCTCCTGTGACCTGGGTCTTAACTTGAACCCTCACACTCCCCTCAGATTCCCTGGTTTTCAGGAGGCTGTAGCTGGCCAACCCATAACCTTCCCCTCCCTTAAACTCCTAGAGGATGTCATGTTTTTACAACTCATTTGCCAGGAGTTGTGTTCCAATGAATAATAACAAGACATCTTATGACCCTGGCTACTGGGTCAGTTCTTGGAGGGAAAGTTCTTGGAGGGAAAGCACTTTGTAGATGCTGAGTACTTTTTAAATGAATGAACAAAGAAATAGATTTTGCATTATTTGGAATTTTTTTAGTGCACACCTATGATTGGCCTTGTGCACACACATGATGTGGAAGTGTGATTGGGGTCATTTTGAGGAAGAATTCCTGAAGAATCTTTAAAGACAATGTTCAAGAAAATTACTTGGCCAATAATTCCTAGTTGGTAGGTTGACAGGAATTATGGGTCTACAGAGGTTTTTGTGTGACCTAGTGTTCAAAAAGAATATGATATGAAATAAATATGAGTATTCCCAACACTTGGGTGTGTGTGTGTGTTAGAGGAGGGGCTAAATTGGATCCTGTCCTTATGTTGCATTGGAACAGTTCACAGTTGACTTGAAGGGAGCTTCTGTCTCTCCATCACTCCGCCATGCTATATCCTGAGACACTTTCTTGTGTATTGTGCACCCTTTTCTCTGATTCTGTATTTTTAACCATAAAATGCTTCCACAGTGGAAGTTCAGACAGTAAATCTTGAGCTGTGCATATGTAGGAGTGTTGGGGGGATGTTTCTTGGTATAATTTAGAGTAAAGACAGATGAAAACTTTGTTCTGGAGGTTTTGGGTTGGCTATCTCCATGGTTTTGAGTTTCCAAGGCCAAACAAAAGCAAAGCTGAAAAATTGAAATTTACCTCTTCGAGTTTCTCACCTCCCTTCCTGTCTACTGGTTGCTTTTACTGAAGGCGATGATGTCTTTCCAAAAGGTAACAGGTTTACAATGATGTGCAAACCCATTGTACAGATGGCTTTCTTCCTCAGCCTCCTATCAGAATCTGTGTCCAAGCTGTACCACTATAAACAGTTGCGTTGGCCCAGAGTTCCATCGGAGCCGCTGTTGATGTATAGTTTCGACAGTAGGAAGCACTCTCCTAGGCAGCCCTTACAGATGTGAATACTGACCAAGGAGGTGGAAATTCTAGGGTGCTCTGCATTGGTCAGATCACATTTGTTCAGTTCTGAGAGTTGCCTTTTAAGAGGGAGATTATTAAGTGGGGGCTCATCCAGGTAAAGATGAGAGAAAATGAGGACAGTGTTGTAGAAGGAATTACAAAAGGTGTGAGCATTTGAAGTCTGATCGGGGGCCAGGAAAAGATCCTAGAATCTGAAGGTTGGCTGGTAAAGATGATCTAGTTTAGAAGAGAAACAACTCTCTGGCATTTGAATTTACCTTTTACAAATCTCTGTTAGATTATCAACTAACCTTGGCCTGAATGTCTCGAATGACAGAAGACTCACTACCCAGAACTCCAGATGTGGGGGCCTCCCTTACATAGTTCAAGCAGAATGGTATAAAACCTTCAGAAGCCAGTGGGAAGGGATGAGAGAAAGAATTCTTTTGGTTCAATATGGCCAGATAATCTTCATGAGAAATGTGAGAATGTAGGAGCTGGCTTTGGTGCTGGGTGCAAATTCCCCACGATTGTCAAGATCTGCTGCATTTATGTGTACTTAGTCAAGGTTCTTTTAACCATGAGACAAGCTCAAGTAGAAAGAATATGTGGGGTAAGAATATAATGATCCATCTTATATCATTGGCCCTCAAGAACCAGAAATGAAGATTGCCTGAAACTGAATCTGGAAATTTCAGAACCAGGATTATGAAGGCCCATGGTCTTTTCCTCTGTCTCTGTTGCTCTGCTCGTTCTTCAGACTGGTTTTCCCCCTTACTCATAGATGCTCCCCAGTAGTTTCTGGCTGGCCACATCACCGTCTTTCATCTGGGCTCTACCTGACTTTACCACTCAGTTCCTTACCAAAGAATGATCTTCTCTGTGCTTCTTAGTTCTAAATCAAGAGCATCACCTTGGCTCGACCCAGCCTTCAGATTGGCTCTTCTTGGGTCACAGGAATAGTCCTGCTCCAGTCGGCTACAGCTTAGGGGCACAAGGTCACCTAAACAGGTGGAGATGGATTCTCTAAGAAGTGTAGAAAGAAAGGTAATGACTGGAATGCCTTCTGTAGGTACATAACCTTAAGCCAAAGAAAGGAATAACATGAAGTTGTGGGATTTTAGCCCTTAGTAAAGGCAAGGGCCCTTCAAATCTTACCTCAGAGGCCCCCACCTGCTTTCCTTAGTTATGCTTTAGAATCATTCTCTTCATTGTGGTCACACAGAACCCTCAGCCTTTCTCACCCAATATTGCTCATCCCCACTTTGCTTTCCTTGAATGAATCTGTATTTCTTTTTTCCACAAAGTTTGGCTGTTGCCTTTCTTTTTGCTATACTTGTTTAGTTTTAGAACTTTGAGTAGTACTTTTAAAAAACTGCCCCCAGTGGACTGTTTTCTACAATATGTGGAGTCCAGCACAAACAACGCTCCTTTTTTATTGCAAGATTTTTTATTACAAAATCATAAGCATGTAATTCTGTAACATAACTATGTCACACTCAAACACAACATATGACGTTTTAGGTGAGATGTTCAAATTAAAACTATAAATTATCACACCCATATCATTACCCTACCAACCACACTCAAGCAGGCATTACTTCTGCTGGACCCTGTATCAATATGTGTATTTTTTTAACAGAAAATTCGGAATTAGATTCAGGTGTCATGTCGTATCTTTCAGGATGCATCTTCCTTTCAACCCAGAGTGCAGAGCATAATGAAAAATGAGAAACAATCATTTCACACATCCTAGTAAAATAAGCATTCTTTGTCAGAACAACAGATGATTATATTTGCATTTTGACATACACTGCTGTGTCTTCAGAAATGAACTAGTAAGAACTGATTTGAAGGAGAATGCAAATTTCCAGCTCAGGAATATGTCGAGGAGACTATAAGCTTGTGTAAAGTACAACTAAGTACAGGTGAACCCACTAAGAACTCACTTAGGGCAGGTGGTCTCATGTTGGTGAATTTGATTAATCCAGACCCAAATCTAAACCCATGTTGTAGACTGTGGGTGTGGGGGAAGCCAGCACTCACACCTTATTAAATATTCATTTCTACCACTTGTGATATTGTTATTTGCTATGAAGTCTGTTGAAGCATTAATATGCTTGAGCCATCTGCCAGGTAGAAACATGATTTAGTTCCTATAAATTATTAATCTTTGGGAAGAAAAGCTTGACTCACAGATTTATTTGAATGAAACTTAGTTAGTTTACTGAGTTAAGTTATATTAAGTGGAACATCAAGTTATCATCTGATGTGAGTAAGAGTGAACACAGATTGCGCCTCTGGAAAGCGTTTCTCCCTGTCTCTTCAGCGCAGTGCTCCTTTCTGGGACGATGGTCTGAACGTCACTGGAGCTCCAAGCATGGCACCTGGAGCCAGGTCGCTTCCACTTTGGAACCAACTCTGCCATTTACCGGCAGACTGACTTTGGGCAAGGTACTTAACCAACCACCTGTGCCTAGGCTCCCTAACCTGTAAAATGGGCATAAGGACAATGATTGCTATAGGGCATAAGTGTACTTTTACTTTTACAGTTGAGAAAACCAGGGCTCATAGAGTTCAGTATCTCTCTCAAGTTCACAGGGGCAGTGGATGGGTCAGAATTCAATCTTTAGCCTGCTAATCGCCAATTTGTGCCCTTTCCCAGTAGTGGTGCTTCTCACACTGTCAGGAGAATCAGCTGGGGGGTGATTGTTAAAAACACAGGTTCCCAGGCCTTTGGAGTAGGGACCAGGGATCTGTGATACTAAGAAGTGACCCCCACCTTCCATGGTCCCCTTGAGCTTTTGCAGCTGAATGAATGGATTTGTGAACAGAGCTGATTTGTTCCCTTCTTCTCACTCAGCCTCCCCTCTAACCAACCCTTTTCTTCCCCACACCCCTCCCTGTGTCCTCCACTGTGTCTCTGACAGTGCTGGTTACTTAAATCATCCTGTTCCTGAGAGTTCCCAGGTTCTCTACACAGATGTGTACGATTTATTACAGATAAAATGATGACTGCTATGTACTTGATTGAAGGTAATTATATTATAATCTCGAGAGCCAAAGTGAGTGCAGTGGGCCCTGTTATTAGCCGGCCATGTCTATAATTCATAGAGGGTCACCTCATTGACATCCTGTTTCACTGTCTTTGGACAAAGCCTGGATTTGGAACTCTGGGTCAAAGTGTAACTTCAGATTCCAGTCAGTTTCCTACAAGGCCAAATGATGGTTCAAGAAACAATATTTCACTGAAAAAAACCCTTGATATTTGTGACTGTGTAGGTCAAAGTCAAACGTACTCATATCTGATGTGAGAACAAATTGTTTCAAGGATTTTGGCCAACATGCTACCACTTGAGGAGCTAAGCCTGAATTAGATGCATAAATGAGCAGTTGTATGTGCTATTGCGGTCTGAATAAATGGCACTTAGAAACACCAAATTGATTGCATACTCAGGAGAGGAGAAGTAATTGGGTGAATGAAATTTGTAGCTGCTTATTTACACACCAATGTGGATTTTCAGCTGAGAGGCACATGATTATTTCAGGTCCAGTGGAGGCTTTCTTGGAGGACAGGAATTACACATGCTTGTGAGTAATCATGTTGGTCTCTCTTAGTCCATGATCATTAAACATTTCTTTCATTTAGTGTAATTCTCAAACTATATATGAGCAAACAAACTGCTCTTTTCAGGTATGTATAATTTTTTGGTTTTCGAGAATGTATTAATTTAATTTTTTAATGGGCCCTAGACATTTGGAGGAGTGAACTCACAATGGTGTTGTTAGAATACTTGATGAGACATCATTTGAAGTTGGAGGCTAAACCCAATTAAATAAGTGCATAATCTTGAGCAGCTAAGTTCCCTCATCTGTCTGAGCCCAGTTTTCTCACCTTTAAAATAAAATGCTACTTATGTTACTGAGTTGTTGAGATAATGTCTCTCTGTGTATGCAAGAGTGCCTGGTCAGTTGTGAAGCCCAGATTATCACTGTTTTATGCTTTGGTGGAAAAGAAGAATTGATAGAATTCTACTGGCTGGGCCTGCCCTGGGAGGCAAAGGGTATATGTCAGGACTTAGGAAAATTTTATATGATTGCATTGTGAGGTGACATTACAAAATGTAGAGAACAGAGAACAAAGGACACTTCTGGGTGGTGACCAACACCCTTGCTAGCCAGTTAGAATGTCAAAGCTAGAGTGGTCTCCTGGTGTTTCACCCACTCAGCAAGAAGGTGTATAGGCTAGTACTTCCTAAATGGTTTTATAAGGAATTTCAGTCTGTTGGAAACACAGTTCCATGGCCCAAGAAGTTTGTGAAATGCTGCATACATTAATTTCCCCTGAGGGCTAACGTTATTTATGTGTGTGGTATAATCTATACTGTCTGATCTGTAGATACTAGCCCCATGTGTCTATTTAACTGGAAATTAACTAAGATTTAATGAAATTATAAAACTCAGTTCCTCAGCTGTGGTAGCTACATTTTGAGTGCTAATAGCCACATGTGGCTGCAGGTTACCATATTGGAAAATGCACAGATAGCATATTTCCATCCTTGCAGAGAGTGCAAGAGAGGGTCTGAGGCCTTCTGTAGTAAAAGAACTTATTTAATTTTGTTCATTTGTCTAACCTCTTCACATTCAGCCGAGTTCCCTTCTCTAAGACACTGTCTAGAAAATACAACTTGACATCCTCGGAGAGGTGGGTACCTGCTCAGCAGCTCCCGTATCCTGACAATTCTTCAACTCCTGTTGCTGCTGCTACATATTATTCTGAGTCGCTGCTTTTGTTGAAAGATTAATTATTTTGATATTCTAAGACACAAAACACCATGCTTCGTGTCTCTGTTAAACTCACTAATTGCCAATGTTCCCTGTTAAAGACACAGAACTTCAGAGACTTTCTGAGAGACCTTAGAAATTATGTAAATCAATCTCCTTATTAACTTATGATTAAACTGAAGCCCAGAAAAGTTACATGACTTTCCCAAGGTCACTCAGTTAAAAGTACAGTTTATGTTCTTGATACCTATTTCTTGTTAAAACTGTTGATTCATCTTCCCTTCACAAACTAAAAGGGGAAAAAGGCAATTATTAATGGACTAGGGTTATATCAGTGGATATATGGGTTATATCTCTAGTTCGAGATTTGACTATCTTTGTGAGAATGGGCTCTGAGTCAATTTATTCTGTATTTTTTACCCCAAGATGTTTTTATAAACTCTGAGTGCATACGGCTTATTAGTAAATAAATCACCATCATTCAATTCCTTCACTCCATTTAATAAAAGATTCTTCGATGGTTTTCATCAGCCAGGCAATAATATCAGCGTGAGTTTGCTTCTGCTTTTGCACCTACTTGGCACTTCTTGGGTTAGAATTCTAGCTAGACCATATATCTGCTTTTCATTTTTTTAGCCATGATATAAAAAAGAGTGAAAATTGAAACCTGCTTAATGGAAGAAAAACTGCACTCTTACCTGTTTATAGCAAGGCCAACATTTGCTGTGAAAGATTCAGTTCAGAGGTGCAGGTCAGCTATGCATTTCTGTGCCCACCACTGGAAGAGGAAGGTAACACTGGTGTGTGGCACATAGGTTGTAAAAGAGGACAGGTCATCTGTCAGAGTAATGTCCCGAGAGGAACGGCCCTATTAGAGCTGTGATCTGGAACAAATATACTTCTGGCACCTTTGCTAGGGCGTCGGTGGGAAAGCCCCATTAGTCTTCTCTGCTAGATGGGGGTTTCTGGAAATCTCTGCGCTGCTGTACATGACTCTATTGATGAAAACACTGAAGCCACAGGCGTAGTGACTACAAATGTCTCATCCTACAGAGGCCCTAGCCCTGCAAGGGTCACAAAGAGGGGAATGAGTCGTGGAGCCTGATCTCCGAAAGTTTTGAGTTTTGAAATGTGGGAAATGTCATGTTCACCCTTTCTCCTGGAATAAATCTCCAGATAATTTTGGGCTTCAGCAGCTGAGCCCACCTAGGCTACCCCAGAATCTCTGAGGGAGGGAGCTTTCCTGGTCATTCTTCAGCACCCTGATGTTCGAACTCAGTGCTTTTGAGAAATCACTTGTTTCCTCGGGATGTCATCAGCTTCATGAATGGTAATACAACTTAATTATCATTAAAGAGTATTATGTCAGTATCTTTATTTTGACTTTACTGAATTCATATTTTGCTCCCTTGCGTATGGAATTTGATATGAACTTCCTGTTCAATGACTCCACATCACCACTTGCTCTATTTTTCTTCCACCTGCCACAGCATCTCTCTGTCTTGTTATATATAATAAGACTTAGAGAACATTCTGACTCAAGATATGACCCAAAGATTCAAGTCATATTCATTATTTTTTACATGGGAGAGCTTCATAGATAATGTCCAGGTATAAGCAAGGCCTGGGTCCGATTTGACACCAGAACCTTTGCTCTGTTCTCTAGAGCTCTCTTTTCTCACTCCATGGGGTGATGTGACTGTGTTAGTGGAGTTCATTTTTTTTTTTTTAATTACTTTATTGTTGTTCAATTACAGTTATTTGCATCCTCTCCCTTGGAGTTCATTTTTATGCGTGGATTTGAGCCTATCTGCTCCAGAAGTTTATCAACAGTGGGCATAACCTCTTCTGAGAAGAAAAGCTCAGCATAGAAGAAACAGCCCCAGGACAAGAGTCTAGAGACTGGGACCTGCCTCTGACTCACCCGTCAGCCAGCTCTTAGCCTTGGGTGTGTCTTTCCCTGCCTCTAGGCCTCCCTTTCTTTTGCTGTAAAATGAGGTGATAGTAGTACAAATGAAACTAAACGTATTAAATCCAGTGGCCTTCTGATGTAAAAGAGTCAATGGCAACACTTGGTATAACTGGCTACTTCCTCCTTCTTAAAATGGTTACCTTTTTTGGTTTTTGGGCTTCTATTTCCATGTTATTGACCAAACTTACCTGCTAGGCATTGCCCTGAGGGCTCAGAGTGTGAACAAGAAAGCTTTTGTCTTTGAGGAGTTCGAAAGATAAGTGACAAAATCTAAGTTTTTTATTCTGTCTGAATGCTCCTTCTTACCTCTATTCACTTCTTCAATTTTGTTTTTTTTTTTCTATCACTAACTCTTTTCAATCTTTCTGTGAACTCTCCTGAGTACTGTTTTTGTACTGATCCTCCTAGTTTCAGCTACTATTTGAATGCTGTTGATTAAAATTATTTATCTTTAACCATGTCCCTCCATGCCTATCCTGGTCATCTCTGCCTGGATATACCTCAGGATTCTCAAACTCAAAAGTTTAAAACTAAACTCATTTTACTCACATCTACTTCTTCCCTCTGCTCTTAAAATCCAGGTCTTCTCTTGAGTGTCTTATCTTGGTTAAGAGCGTGCCATCCACTTAGTTACTTGGATTAGAAACTTCAGATCCATCGGCGTCTCCTCTCACTCAACATCTGACTGTGCAGAGAGCCTTTAGGATTCACTACTGAAGTGTTCCTCTCCCGCTTCCTTACAATTATTCCTGTTACTGCCCTCACTGAGGCCTGGATTAGCTCTCATTGGAAATTCATCAGTTTTAAGATGCACATTTTAAGATCCACTGCCCACATTTTAACATTTCCCAAATCTGGATGCATCTCCAAGTGTCTGTTGGCCAGGCAGCAATCACGAGGTAGATACCACGGCCTGCACATGGACGTCCGAACTTGCAGAGTGGGGCCTCAGTTACTTGGACAGCTCAGAGACAATAGCAGAGCATTTTTAAAAGAAATGATGTGTGCATCATTAACATTCTGATGGCCCTTGAGTGAAAAAGTGTTTGGTAAGAGCGCCTTAACCAAATTATTTTGTTTCTATTTTCCTTTTCACACATGTGCAGGGGGATATACGATAAAAATCTGTCAGTATAAATTTAAAAGAGCCCTTTCAATAAGGATAAAATAAAAATTCCAGGTGATAAGGAACATCATGTTGTCATTTAATTGACAAAATTTTTCTTTCCAGGGGCAAATATACTAATGGTGTGACTAATAATTAATTATGTCTCAGCTTAACTAAAATACAGATAAACTACAAAACTTCATAGTGAACCAATACTTTCCTTACTCTTTCAGGGCCTCCACACCTTCAGTTTCTTTCCCTCTGGTCCATTTTTCACGCTGCCACCAGCATTTCCAGATCTAATCATATCATCCTAGGACTTAGAAACATCGCTTATGGCAGAGGTTCCAAAATCAGAGTACGTTAGAGTCACCTGGAGGGACTGTTACCACACAGATCACTGTGCCCCAGTCCCCCGGGTTTCTGATCCATAGGTCTGGGGCCACGCTTGGGGAAGCACTGTCCTGTGGCATGAAGTCCAAACTCCTTACAGCATTCAAGACTCTTTCCCAAGGGCTTCTGTAGTTCATCTGTAGCATCCTTTGCTGGCGTTCATTCTCCCACACACCCATTCTCCTGCCTGGAACTCTCCATTCCTGAGCATGGCAGGCACTACATGATTCTGGGATTATTATTATTATTTTTTATACACTGCCTGAAGACTCCTAAAATCTATTTGGAGTCTTTTAAGATACGGTCCAATGAACAAATTCTTCAGCTGAAAATATTTCTTTTCCTCTTTTCCAAGAGGTAAATTTCAGGATGTTTATCTATTAAGATTAAAGTCTAAGATAGCTAAACTCAATGCTCAGGCTCTTCCAGTAATCAGAAAGATATTCTCTTGGGATGGACAGGTCACAAAGTTTGACGGGGTTTTCCAATTTTCTAGATTATCAATTTGGCGATCATCCCTACACAAAATACAGAACTTATTATGAGTCAGATGGAGCCATAATTATGATAACTTTAAATGTTTATAAGATGTTGTAAATATGTATGGTACTGAAAAGCAAGTTGAATTATATCAAACCAAAAAAAATTCTCCCTCTTTCAATGTATTTATACTTAGGGCTCATAAATATATAACAAGATAAAAACCATGGGAAGTAGGAGCGTAGGCAGAGGTAGAACACAGGAAAGTGATTTTAAGGCATGCTGTGACACAGAATGACATATGGCCATGTTATACGATGGTTTTGTCAGACTTGTGGGCTTTGACAAATAGATCTAAGTTAGAAATCAAAAAACGGATTTAGGTTGTATTTCGTAGGGGCACTCGTTACTTTGTTGAACCATGTAAGTTACGGATTATTTCCTGAGTAGAAACTAGTTTTATATGTTGTCCATGTATGCCCACACACACACACACACACACCACTGATTCCTAATGTGGAACAGCTTCAGGAATGCAAAATTAGTAGAGTTGTGAACAGGCAGTGTTTCCTGATCTGCTCGAGTCTCACAAATAGAACTTGCATTCTTTCATTTACTCGTTCAATGAACACTGGAGACTATAATGTATGCAAACCTTATTCTGACTCATTGAAGTACAACTAGAAATGAGTTTCACAATAATGAATGAATAGCCGAATGAATGAATGAATGCCTTTATAGAAACTAGAATAAAATTGTGAAAACTTAGAAGGCAGTTATTTTAAGTCTCCATTTTCAGCATTTCCAGACTCCTTACCTGGCTCATGCTTGTATTGCTGTGCATTTTATCAGTTGACACAGCTACCTAAAGTTAAGTACAATTACTCCTGACGAAGCAAAAGCCTAGAAATTCTAGGTTAAGAACCTCATCCAATATTACACAGTTAGTAAGTTGTGGAAGTTTTAGAGCTGAGATGAAAGTGAGTTTAACTTTACTCTGTATGAATAGTTTCTAGCCTGCAGTGCTGTAGTCTAACCGGGAGACAGTTTAATAAGCAATCACAGTGCCATTTGACAAATGCTATGACAGGGGAGTGCAAGGGTTGTAGGAACGTATTAGAAGGGCAAGAAAAAGCTTTCTAGGGGAAATAAGTTCTAGCCATTAGCCAGAACTGGGGGAAGAGTATCTGCAAAGGCTGTGAGGAACTGAGGGAAGGACATCAAGGCTGGACCACAAATGTCTTCTCAGCTGACATCAGCCATTCCCTGTGTGACTTCAGTTGCCAACTATACATTGGTGGTTCCCAATATACGTCCTTGGAGTTGACTTATAGACTGGTTGGAGTTTTAGTGTAAATGTTTCACCCCCAGCAGGGTTGCAAACATCTTATGACTGTGTATATTCTCATCATTCATGTGCTATACAATGCAGCCAGCACACTTCTCTGTTTCTGGTAGGCACTGATGAAATTTGAATAAAGTATTCCTTTAAATGGTGAAAGATTCAGTACTTTCTCATATGGATACTTAGTGACTCTCTATGTCCCTTCAAACAGAATGAAAGAGGAACATAATTTGCTTCCTCCTTCTCCCAGAGCAGCTCAGCAGACTCACCTGAGCTCTCTAAAGCAGGGGTTATCTTTGTAAAGGGCTGGCGACCTGCCCGCATGGCCTTGGGCTACAGACAACCTGAAGGAGGCCTAGGAAGTAAAATTAGGGAAGAACAAGAATGTGCTCATGAAGGAAAGGAGAAAGAAGGAAATATCTAGAAGGAGCAGAAGCTTCTCCCATCCTTTTTTCTGTCAGGGCCGCAGTTGTTCTCAGGAAGCCAAATGTCTGACCCTGTGAGGTGCTTTAGTGCTGGTCCTAGGAGAGGCCAGCTACATACTCACACTCTGAGTATTTAGTTTTCAAATCTTTTTGTCAGAATACAAAGGTCACATAGCACTGAGGGCTGATTCCCACGACTATGGCCTAGCAGACAGAGTTCCTCAGGGCAGTTGGCACTGCTTTAACCCTTCTTTCCCATGTTCCTGTTCTTTCCACTGAGAAAAGCACAAATGTGAGTGTTTTACACACCCTGCCTATAGAATTGTGACTAATCTCACTGGCATCATCTCCTCTCCTACTCTACTTTCATATTAGTGAAATCCACCAAATGTCCTTGAATCACACACACAAACTTACAGACTCCCATACATAGACACTCTACACCCTGCATAAGATGGCATATTTTCATCTCTTACTCTCCATGAAAATAAAGCAATAATAGTATATTAACATTTAAATTCAGGTCTTTTCCTTCCTATTTTGGTAGCAGTTTATGTGGGGTTTTAGTTCATTTTCTTCAAATATGTAATCATCTGAGGTCAGGAGAAGAATGACTCAGGTATCTTAAATATTTTTTCAAAATGGGTTTACACACACAAACATGATTGGAATTCTTTTAATAAAAATAAAAGATGCAGTTCTGAACCAGAATCTCCCTAATGAATCAATACTTTCAAGAAAAATCAACAAGAAAGAAATTTAGAATTGGTTCAGGGACCCACCTGGTTTATTTGCTAAAAACACAAAGACCCAACTTATTTTGTACATGGAAACAAATATCATCAGGTAGGCTTAATGGTGATGTGTGACTCTCAATGTCAGCTCCATAGATTTTTCATGAGGGTGTTCCATGCAGTTCCCTGGAGTCCACTGTGGTAGTGGAGTCAAAAAATCAGTGACTTCTAGATCATAATCACTCTAAGATTATCATGACACTTTTTAATGCTCAAAAAGCATATGTAAGACTTCCAGTCAAGATAGTGGAATAGGTAAACATGGCTCACATCCTCACCCAATTACGGTTAAACTATAGAACAACCATCACTTAGGACTGTCAGAAATCAAGTTCAATGGAAGCCTCACAACTATGGAATTAAAGAAACCGCATCCACCCAGATAGGTAGAAGAGGCAGAGATGTGAAACAAGCTGGTCCCACATCCACATGTGGTGGGTAAAAATTCAGGAGGGATATCTCAGGAGTGAGGAGTTCCAGCCCCACACAAGGCCCCACAGCCCAGGGTTCCAGTGCCAGGAAGATAAGTCTCCATAACTTTTGGCTGCAAACTCTAGTGGGGTCTGAATTGGTAGAAGAAACTTCTAGAGTCCCAAGCAGTTCCTCTTAAAGAACCCATGCATGAAATTATTCAGACTCACTCCACCTGAGCTCCAGCTTGAAAGGCACCAATGGCATACAGGGAGGCACTAAAATGTTTGGCATCAAGGCAAGAGCTGGGGGACAGCTTTCTCCCAGACAGAAAGATAAGCAGAGGCCATTGTTTCTATTCTGAACCCTCTCCCAAAAAGTCACCGAGCCAGCAGGTGGGAGCCATATCTGAGACTCCATCAACCTGGCTAACAATGTTTGCCCCACCCTGGAGATCACCTTAGACTCCGTACCACCCAAATTACAGTCCCAACCAAACTGTTATCAGTGGCTTTCCCATATGAATGGCTGGTCTTGGCTTATGCTTAACAACTTCCTAAATCATCTCAAATAAGCAACAGCTGGTCTTAGTGAGCCCCCAGCTCCCGTAACTCTTGCTAAGTGACTGTAGGCCTGGAACTATAAGCAGTGAGGCTAGATTCATAGCTTGGCTTCACCTGGGAACCTCTGAGCCCAGCACAAGTAGCAGCCATCAAAGACTGCTTTATAGCTCATGCAGGGTGGCCCTGGACAGAACACAGGTGGTAGCTGACCTTGGCCTGCACCACCCAGGAAACCTCAGAGTCTGCACATCCAGTGGACAGCTACAGACCACGTTGGAGAACCACCACTCCACCTCTGCATAGCTGATCCTCCATGGAGGGTGGAGGTTGGTGGACAGTGGTCACAGCCAGTCCTTGCAGCTGATTGGCCTGAGTAAATCCCTTCCATTGACTTGCTAAAAGCAATCAAGCCTCAACTATAAGAGTAGGTTGTACTCAGCCCACAGAAAGGGTGTGCCTTGAGTACTCAGCTTGGGTAATAGGGGAGGCTGTGCCACTGGACCCTACAGGACATCTACTATATTAGGCCATACTACCAAGACAGGGGGTCATAGCAGCTCTACATAATACATAGAAACAAGCACAGGTAGGCTGCCAAAATGAGGAAACAAAGAAACATGGCACAGGTGAAAGAACAGATCAAAACTCCAGAAAAAGAACTGAACAAAATGAAAATAAGCAATCTACCAGATGCAGAGTTCAAAACACTGGTTATAAGGATGCTCAAGAAACTTAGTGAGGACCTTAACAGCACAAAAAGATCCAGTCAGAAATTAAGGACTCATTAATTGAAATAAAGAACAATTTACAGGGAAACAACAGTAGAGTGGATAAAGTCAATAATCAAATCAATGATTTGGAACACAAGGAAACAAAAAACAATCAATCAGAACCAGAAGAAGAAAAAATAACCCCAAAATGATGAGGATAGTGTAAGCAGCTTCTGGGACAACTTCAAGCATTCCATCTTAGGGGTTCCAGAAGGAGAAGAGAAAGAGCAAGAAATTGGAAATCTATTTGAAAAAATAATGAAAGAAAACTTCCCTAATTTGGTGAAGGAAATAGAGGTACAAGCCCAGGAAGCACAGAGAGTCCCAGATAAGATGAACACAAGGAGGCCTACTCCAAGATGCATCATAATTAAAACGCCAAAGATTAAAGAAAAAGAGAGAATCTTAAAAGCAGCAAGAGAAAAGCAATTCATAACCTACAGGAGAGTTCCCATAAGACTGTCAGCTGATTTCTCAAAAGAAACTTTGCAGGCCAGAAGGGATTGGCAAGAATTATTCAAAGTCATGAAAAGCAGGAACCTACAGCCAGATTACTTTGCTTGTAAATGATACAAGCAAAGCTATCATTTAGGATTGAAGGGCAAATAAAGAAAAAAAAAAACTAAAACAACTTTTTTCCCAGACAAGAAAAAAACTAAAGGAGTTCATCATCACCAAACCATTATTATATGAAATGTTAAAGGGACTTATTTAAAAAAAAGATGATCAAAACTATTGAAAATAAAGTGGCAATAAATACATATCTATCAACAATTGACTCCAAAAAGCAGAAATGCAGAACACAGACAGAATCAGGGATACAGAGAGTGTTTTGATGGTTGCCAGATGGGAAGGGTATGTGGGGGAGTGAGCGAAGAGGTGAGGAGATTAACTTCACCTCATTTGTACCTCACCTTACAAATTAACCTCATTTGTAAGAAGTACAAATAGGTAGTTACAGAATAGCCATGGAGATGTAAAGTACAGTATAGGAAATGAAGTAGCCAAAGAACTTATACAGCAGTGGTGTGGGCGTTGCCTGAGGGAGTGGGGGTGCTGGGTGGAGGGGGGCAAAGGGGAAAAAACTGGGACAACTGTTATAGCATAATCAATAAAATATAATTAAAGAAAAGAAGGAAAAGCATATGTGAGGTCACATATAAACAATAATTAAGAGGAGAGGAATAGCAAAAATCTAATAACATGGAGTGAGACAGCAGTGTTTATTTCTCACCTCTGGAATATATGGTACATGATATACACTTGTGGTTTTTAAAACCATTTAATTAAGCAGCCATCTTACAGAAAAGAACACATTAACATATTGATGGTGTGGTTGTATGGGGAATTAACTGACAATTTTAACAGATGAACAAAGATTTTTATTGTTGTTCTTGATAGAACAGATGTCTGCAAAACTTTAAGAAAGGCTTTTCTTCTGCATGTCATAGGATTCCAAGAGCCATAATGAACACCCTCGGGGGACTCTGAGCAGTTCATGATGGCCTGGTACTTCTGGGGCCCATCCCGTAAACTGGAAACTTATCCATTCTGTGATCACTGAAGAAGCTTTTTCTTGTTTCAGAATTTTAGTAGCTTGCTTTGAGTCAATTTATTTCTTTTTTTGTTGTTGTTGTTCAATTACAGTGGTCCCCATTATCTCCCCATTACTCTCCTCTGCTCTGCCCACTCTCACCTCCCACATTCAATCCTCCCCTCCCTCCCTGTTAAATACTACACAGCAGAAAGAAAGGAGGAACTCCTACCTTCCATGAATAAAAACAATAATCTTTTTGTACCTCTTTTCTCTTTGGGAAATGACAAGACAAATTCCTTCTACTCTGGTGTTTTCTTTCTTATCCAATCTCATGTTCAGCTCCAAGCTGGAAAGAGGTTCTTAACAGTAGTAACCTGACTTTTGGGTTTCATGAATAGTAAAACTGAAAACAAAAAATACATTGGGGAATAACATGGGGTTTCCAATTTATTATTCCAACAAGAAAGTCCAATAGCTACAGCCAGCAGTGTGGTAGGCTAAATAACACTCTGCCCACCCTTCATTCTCCTCTCCCCACTTCCCACCAAAGATGTTTATGTCCTTATCCCTGGAACCTGTGAATATGTTACACTTACATGATAAAAAGAATTTTGCAGATGTGATTAAGATTCTGGAGATTGGAAGACTATTCTGGAATTTCTAGGTTGGCCCAATGTAATCACAAGAATCTTTGTAAGAAGGAGGCAGGAGGGGGAAGTCAAAGAGAGAATCGAAGATGCCAAGCTGCTGGCTTTGAATATGGAGGAAGGGGCCACAGTCAAAGAATACAGGTGACTGCTATGTGCTAGAAAAGTCAAGGGAATAGATTGTCCCTAGAGCCTCCTGAGGGAATGCTGTTATGCTGAACTAGTTTTGGATTTTGGAACTCCAGATCTGTAAAATAATGGATTTGTCACTTTTTAAAGCCATTCTGTGGTAATTTGTTATAGCAACAATAGAAAACTAATACTAGCAGCTATATGTTCATCATTTCATAAAAGCAGGACATTTTTAATGGCATAAATGTAGGAAAGATTGGATCTCCCCAAAAAGCACACTGGCAACTTCCCACAATATGCAGACAGGTGCATGTTGCAGCGGTTTTCACCGGCCCTGAAGATAGCAGAGGAAAATACCAGCATGGCTGTGTGAAGTCTGGAGACCTGGCCCCTTGCTATCGAGTGAATGTCAAACAAAGCCAAGAGCCAGCCTCCCCTCTGCATAATGGGAACCATTGCAGCAAAGTCACCCGGAGTCTCTCTGACACAGAGGGCAGAGCTCTCCTTCCTTTCCATACTTTTCTTTGGTTTCTAGAAACCTGCTCATCCCATTACCTGGAGAATCTGACTTGCTTTGTCAAAGTGGAACTAACCTAGATAAGTTCTATAAGTTTAATTTAAGTCTAAGTGGAATCTATTAAGAATGTGTAGATTTTATTCCAACCAGTTTTCAAGTCCTGTCCAGACTGGCTTTGCAGAAGCCCACTTGTTTTAGAGTCTTTTCAAATTCTTTCTCTGAAGATCTATATTTCTCCCTTGCATAAGTCTTTTTAAAAAGGACTTTAATAACAGGGTCTGACTTTTTTGCTATAGATATTGTAAAAGATCTCCATTCCTAACCATATTCTCAAATTGTAAGGCAGTAGGGATGTGATCAACTTAATGAGCCCAATTTTCCCTGGCAGCTCCTTGCACTGCTAGAAGAGAGAAGAAAGCTATTTTCTGCAGCAGGAATAGAGGAAACTCATTCCTGTGGTAGCAAATAGCCTTGCACAAAGCAGCCCCACACTGCTTTCCTCAGAGTGGTGGTAAGGACAGGCCACGTGCTGTCTCTCATGAGCTCTTGCATCTCTTGTGAGCTGCAAAGTCATGGCGACAGCATTGTGATTATGCATTTGAGCTTTGGAGTCAGACATACAGGGTTCAAATCTGGCTCTTCTTAGCTGTATGTTATGGAATAAGTTGCCTGACTCATCTATGCTTTAGCTTCTTTACTTGGGGTGGCATTAGCAGTACCTACCTCATTGTGAAAATAAAATGAGTTAATGAATGAAATGCACTTAGCATGGAGCTTTACTATAGTATTTAATAATGATCTAATAAATGTTGTTGCAATATTTTCTAGGTATCATTTACACAAATATAGAGCATGCCAATTGATTAATATCTCTGTATACTAAAATTCCAAAATTTCTCCCTCACTCCCTGCCTCGATGTCTAAACTTTCATGCCATTAGGAGGCAGTTTTAATACAAAGGAGTCACTTCTGGTGAATGTTTTCTGGCAACTTGAGTCTCTCTGGAATTCAACATTAGATAGAGAGGGTGATGGGGGCTTAGCTGATTGTCCAACCCTTGCCCTAGAATCCATGTGCTTTTTCTGTGGAAAACCCCTTTATGCCTATAGTGAGTCCATATGTAACAAAAGTTATTTCCATCTGCATTTTTCCCACTTCTCCTATCCTTCTGACCCCTTTACGGGCCAAGAATGTCATTATCTCTTTTTCTCATGTTCATTCAGAGGGCTTTTTGTTTTCACCAAGCTTAGTGCCTGGACTTTTAAAAATGAAGGGTCAGTTCATAGTTGAGTTGTTGATTCTTCCTCCAGCTCATGCCTATCTGTGAGCCTGGAGGAAGGGTCAGTTCATAGTTGAGTTGTTGATTCTTCCTCCAGCTCATGCCTATCTGTGATTTGGCTGTCAGTGCTCCACTAGGCTCACAGTTTTTGTTTTACTTTTCAGACAGGTAGCTTTCTATCATGGAGCCCCATACACCTTTCCTACCACCTGCCATCAGATGTTGCATGCCCATTAGTCAACCCTTAGATGAGCCTTTCACTATTTAACGGAGCATCTAAAAGTATATTCTGCAGTAGATGAGTGTAGGAAATAATTTTGGGGATTCTAATATATTCCAAATTAAATACATCAATCCCTTACCCTCATACTTTTTGTGTTCCTTGCATCAGTGACTGTACTGACATATTGATATCTGGGCAGAATCCAGATTTCCTTCTTCCCTTACTCCTACAACTACTCAGTCTCTGAATTCTGTTGCGTCCACCTCCATACTTCTCCTTGACTTTATATTCGCTCCTTCCCCACTGGCATTGTCTTAATCCAGGCCACCTCATCTGTCACTTGATCACTGTGATGCTTCTGAGTTAGCCTCTCTGCCTCCAGCCTTCCCCCATACATTGCAGACAAAGTCATCTTTTGGAATCACACATCTGATCATTGATGTCCCTTATTTAACTCCATGCTTTTCAGTGGGACTTACATTGATTTTCTGGGCTACACAGATACTAGTAATTTACACATTTAGATCTATTATCTCATTGCATCAAAACTTCATCATTTGCACTCTACAGCTGTAAGCAAAGATGTTATGACTTAAAATATTATATATAAATTAAGTATTGGGAAAACAGTTATGTTTGAAAGGATAACTTTATAGACTTTTTTGTAATGCTCCCCGTTCCCAAACTGTTTTAGGCCTAAGTAACCTGCTTTGGATTCCATTGTTAAGTGGAAATTTCTGGCAAACAGGACAGAACTAAGAATAGAATCCATCAAGCCTGACTTACTGTATCAGTTTTTGTATGTAAGTTAATTAGATAAGGCAGTTTTCACAACCCTCCTTTATATTTATATGGATGGGACCATTGTTTGAAAACTGTGGGCCCTAACAGGTCCACTGAAGGCAAACTAGACAAATGCAACAAAAAACACCTCTGGAACCTACTTCTTTGGTGATGCCAACACTGTTTACAGACTCATCTGATTCATTCCAGCTAGGATGGAGGCGGTTTTATTTCATTCTAAGATTTCCTGGATTTACCTTCCAGGAGGCTCCTGTTTTGGGATTGTTTTAGATCAGCTGTCCCCAACCAAGGAGGATTTTGTCTCCCAGGGGACATTTAGCTATGTCTGGAGACATTTTTAATTTCCACAATTGGAGGGGCGGGTGGTGTTGGCATTAAAGGGTAGAGGCCAGGGACGCAGCTGAACATCCCACAGTGCGCAGGACAGCCCCTCACTACAGAGAATTATCTGGCAAAATGTCAATAGTACCAGAGTTGAGAAACTCTGGAACTGATGCTCTTAGCCTGATGGGGATAGTCTGAACAAGGATTCTCCTGATGTTCATCCTGATATCTACCCAGAATATCTCTAGATAAGTTAAGTACATAGAGGCCTCTAGTGGGTTCTAAGGGCTATGGAGACACACTTTCTTCAGCCCTTCCCCTAAAATCTCCCTCACTTGTTCACTGAGGCCGAAAATTATTTCATCAGATTCCTTTCCGCAATTTGAAAAGTGGCTTCAGCTACAACCATACCTGGAAAGAAAATAGATTGACTTCAGTTTTCAAAAAATAAGTTATAATTTTGTCAATGAGAAATTTTAATGAGATAGAGTAAACACAAAGCCCCTGCATAGGAATGTCAGATTTATCAAATCAAAACAAACATAGGATAAATTTAAGTGTAAATATGTCCCAAATATTGTATGAGATGTGCTGGTACTTAAAAGTTATTTTGTGTTTATCTGAACTTCATATGTAACTAGGCGTCCTGTATATCAACACTTTCTTTGGGTGACTGGAAAAATATAAGATAGTTCTTGGAGAGCAATGAGACAGAACAGTTTGAAAATCTCTAAGATATGTTTATATCCATGGTAAACTTACTTAGTCTTCCTGTTCCTGAGTTTTGTCATATGCAAAATGGAGATGATAATAATAATAGTACCTACTGTATAAGAAGGTTGTGAGGATTAGTTAATATATGTAATGTACTCAAAACAATACCTGGCACATAAAAATTCAGTTCATGTTAGTTATTATTACTGTTATTAAGACTGTTAGTATTATTCCAAGAGAACAGGGTACATCTTGGTCTCTGAAATTAACTTTACTTCCATGGTTTGAAAGGGCAGAAAAGGAGGAAACAGGGTATTTCTTTTCCCAAGGGAGTTATACATGTGATATTATTTGATAGCAGTAGTGGGGTACCAGATTGCTTTCAAAACCAGGGCACCCAACGTGTTTCAAAAACATGCATTGCCAAGAAAAGCATCTGCTTTTCAGAATGGCCCTATGTTTCATTCTTTCCAATCGTCAATGTGACACAGTACTTGCATTTCATTATGTCATATCTCGAAAGTGAATTACAGTTGCTCTGGAGAAAGAATCTATGTCAGTACAAGATAATTTGTTGTGCTGATTCTACAGTGGATAAGAGTGATTAGCCCTCTGGGAAGAGCAATTTTCCTGTGTTTATCTTTTTATATATATATATATATATATATATATATATATATATATATATATATATATGAAATACACATACACAAATGTAGCAAAGAGCTTCTATGTAGGTTTAAAAAATCCATTGTACATAGATGTCAGAAATATTCTATTATTCTCTTCAAAAACTTTTGATAATTCATTCTTCTCTATAGAATGATAGAATTATATTACATCAACCAGCATTTGAAAGGAGAGCCAGAGAAACCTAAAAGGAAGAGAGAGGAGGAGGAGGACAAGGAAGAAGGGATTTTTTTTCAAACAAACAAGTTTTATTAGCATCTATAAACAAAATTTACCCAACATTGAAGTGACTTTTAATATTTATGTTGTTTCTCACTTGCTGCAGTATGAAGAACAAATCACAAACACTTGGGAGAAACAGAGGCCATAGCATAGATTTTACAAAATCACTTTTTAAAATCTCCGTATGGTACTCCTCAAATACCTAGAGCCAGTCTTTTCATAAAATATCACAGCTTTGTCTGTTACCTTAAGATTCTGAAACAGACTAAAGATATGGATATGATATACCACCACTTGCTATTTTGAAATATATCTATTACCATATCCAACCTAATGGTAGTATCTAAAAAACTATTTCTTCCATAGAAAGTCTCTGGCAAGCTGTATTCATTTCTTTGAAGTTAAAAGAATTTGGGAAAGGAGGAGAAGGAAGGGGAGAAGAGGAGGAAGAGGTAGCATTGTTATTATATTGATAAATATAATATTTCATCAATAGGAATGAACTATTGATAAGGATTGATGTCAAAACTATTACACTGAGTGAAAGTGATCAGACAAAAATAAAATATATACAGTATAATTCCTTTTATATAAAATTCTAGAAAATACAAACTAATGTATGGTGACATAAAGCAGATTAGCAGGAGTAGGAGCGTGGGGAGAGGGAGGGAGGGAGAATAGATTATGAAAGGTCACAAGGAAACTTTGGGGTGTGATTAAAATGTTCATTATCTTAAATCTAATAATGGTTAGACTTCCTAAGATGGCGGCATAGGTGAATGCACCATACT